>BQNB010032411.1:0-53192 GCA_026074375.1 Tanacetum coccineum | reverse complement strand
TTTGACACTAGTCAAATTTTCATACTACAATAATTACCATAACAGCATCAAGGCTGCACCATTTGAGGCACTTTATGGACAAAAGTGTTAATCGCCCATCTACTGGACTAAGGTTGTAGATAGCCAACTCACTGGTCCAGAGATCATCTACAAAAGAACTAAGAATATTGTGTAGATACGAAACAGGCTGCCGACCGCACGTGATCACCAAAAGAGTTACCCAGATGTAAGGCGTAAACCTTTAAAATTTCAACTTGGAGATAAGGTTATGTTAAAAGTCTCGCCATGGAAGGCAGAATTCATTTTGAGAAATAAGGACAGCTAAACCGAAGGTTTCATGTATCGAATTAGCTTGATAACTTACCAACTCGAACTACCGCAAGAACTCACTGGCGTTCATAACACGTTTCATGTCTCGAATATAAAAAAATGCTTATCAGATGAAACACGCGTTATTCCACCTGAGGAAACTCAAGTTAATGACAAACTACACTTCGTTAAGGAACCGGTGGAAAATTTAGATCGGAAAATCAAACAGTTGAAACAAAGTCGTATTCTGATTGTTAAGGTTCGATGGAATTCAAGGAGAGAGCCTGAATTCACTTGGGAGCGTGAAGATCAAATCTGTAAAAAATACCTGCATCTTTTCCCAAACACCTCATCACCGAATACCACAAACTGAATTTCAGGACGAAATTCTCTTAACTATGGGAGACAGTGACAACTGACAATTTCAGGCTTGAATTTATTCATAAACTTGAATGTTTTATTCTAAACACGTGAATATTTGACTTTACTTATAATGGTTAAGTTATCCCGCGTACAACGAGAAACATCTTTGAACGTATTCCGTCTCTAAACTAAGTTTAGTCTACGTTTAACAAGTACATCATTATTCTCATGAGTATGATTTTATAATCCAATGCATTCGATTTTACAAATTTCACATAAATTTTTCAAGTCTTGCATTATATTTTCATGCATGCATGCACTACATAACAAATATCCTCACCACCTTTGAGATAATACATCTACTAGTATATACACATTAAAAAACCATTTTCCCTCCCTTTTTGAGCACCAAAATTAGCCTATTCCAAAGGGTTAGTCTTCTCAATAAGTCTTTTCCCTCCCCCTTGTCACTCCATATGGATGGCTCAACACCTCTCCCCATGCCCCATGCACACTCAAACTCCCTTCTTGTGATACATGTCACTATTGTGTAGAAAAACTACTTTTGACCCTTTTCATTTCTTGTACAATATAAGACATCAACTAGCATCATTTTTCACTCACTTAAACACCAAAACACTCTCATAAACTCAGCCATTTCAAGAAGTATCCAAGAAAGGGTGAAGACTTTATAAGGGTAGCAAAGGAAGTCTAGGGTTTGGAGTTATATGGTTTTCTAAGCTTTTGGGTTAGTTTTTGTGCACTTTTTGACCTCCAAATACCATCAATTTCATGTAATCATCTCATTATATCCTAATTTACTCATATTTATCATAGCATGCATTATTTCATATCACCTTTATAAATTTGTTGTGTTAGAAGTTAGTTTAAAACTTAGTGGCAAGAAACCCTAAATCTACCAAGAAAATAACCCATTTTGCAAGATAGTTTTAACCATTTTAAAGAACCCTTTTGGCAAATATCGTTTCACTACAGTGTACTATAAGGTCATAGGAAGAATTCTGTGACAATTTATGAATTCTAAATTTTTTAGTATTTTCAAACAATTTTTACAAGAATGGTTGTCTAGCAGCTTTAGCTGCTGACCTCCGCGTCTTGCAACCATTATTTGAGTACCTTAAACTTTGAATCCGGAGAGTGGCCACACAATTTGGAAAGTTAAGACATATACCTAAGTGTGAGTGTCCGTTTCGAAGTCATACGTTAAGAAACGAGTGAGTTATGGCCATTTAAATTCGAGAGAAAATCCTAACAGCTCACTATATTTTCTGCTTTGGTATAAAATGAAATGTTTAGTTTTTTTAAATGTTTTTCACATGTAAAAACTTTATAAAACTTCACTAAAAGTTTATATGGGTCATAAAACTCTCTAAAACTCATATGCATATATAACATATTGTATTGTACCTAAGGCATCTTATTGAATTAGGTCGCGGGTAGGACACTTGGTTTCAATAAAGCTTACGTATTATTTTCGTTATCACTACTTTGTTGAGGTGAGTTTTATAACCCACTATGGCCTCCACTATCATTAGTAAGTGTTGCGCAATACAAAGCCACCTTATTCGGGGGGTCTTGGTTGATCAAAGAACACAAGATGAGACATCTTTTCTAGTGAGAGAAAGTAGAGAGAGAAATGGAATGAACTATGTGTTTTATTAAGATAAGAGTAAAGTTTACACAATGATTCAACCAACCCCTCATGGAGAGTCATGAGGGGTATTTATAGGCCTATCTTAAGCTATCTATGCCACTTATACAATATTAGTCCCTGCGTGTAGCAGTTGGCCTAAAGCTAGTCCAATTCACGTGTAAGATGCCAGCTTCACTAAAATAGTAAGGCTAACAATCTCCCTCCAAGATGGCATCTGTGGAAAACGGTTACAATGTTTCCTACAAGCAAAAATAAAGTAAAATGATAAGAATGGAGTCCATCATTCCTTGAAATTGTCTTCAATGACCTTGATCTTCTTGAATACTCTAGCTCTATTTCTTCAGCTTGTAAATGAACACACTATAATCATACTGCTAAGTATAACTTCTTGACATGTCTTACACCTTTCTTCATACCCTTCTAGTTATATCAAAGTTTTTGAATTAGCTGCATGTCTTGAAAAACTTCATTTTCTTGCACTTCTGGTCATGTCGAAGTTTTTAAGAATCTGCTTCTCATTTGTCATCCTTGAAGTTCCCTTATCCTTGATATGAATTCTGCTCTAAACTTCTTATGCAGTATCTAGCTGAGTTTTTACTCCCTCTCAACTAGTAGGCTTATTTTCATTAGCTCCCTCCCAAACAGACATCCCTGAGACTGATAAGAATTAATGTACTAGTCTTTAGTTATACAACCTCCTCCAGCTCGGCTCAAAGACCTTCTTTCTCATTTAAGATACTATGTGGGAGAGGATTATATCATCAACATCGTCTCACTTAGGAAGCATTCCAGTCTTGTTTGAATTCAGCCTAAAGTACACATTTTATCCCCTTTTCGAAGTCGAAACCGTAGCACCAAAATCACTTAAGACCTAAAAATGCACTTTTCTCCCTCCAGGAAAGTGTTGATGAGAATTGCTACACCAAAGTCAACTAAGTCCCAAGTGTAAGCAATTTATCCCTCTATGTAATCTAAACGGTAACATCAAAGTCAACTAAGTCCCGGATGTACCCATTTAAATTGTTTCACCAAAGTCAACTAAGTCCTGAGTGAAAGCAATTTATCTCGCTGCGTAGTCAAAACTGTAACATCAAAACGGTAGCATAAAAAATCAACTAAGTATCGGATGTACACATTTCTCCCTCCAGGATGATGACTAACTGAGGAATCATCCTACACATGTGTACATCTTGCCAACTGAACGGCTTTACTACTTAGCTTCAAAGCCCGTGATTGCATAAGCAATACTCTATGAGAAGATGTGAGTACTCTCTTTACAAATCTCTCTTGATCAACCCGAACTAAATCCCCTTATCTATTATGTAGGATAAAACTGATGACCACTGAAGGAGACAATCCGATAAAACAAACCCGAGAATGAAGCAAAAAACACCAAATAACTTCAATCTTAACTAAGTAACATCGTACAAAAACCCCGTAGTCATTAAAATTCAATAACAGCCATTATGAATGAAGGTGAATTTTGATAAGGATCGTTTTTAGTGTAATGTATTGTGTTTGTTGTGTTGTTGTTCGTGATTTTTTTTATAATGATGTGATTGTTAACGGATATCGGGCTCAAAAATTATACCATTAACACGGCCCGTCCGAATAATAAAACCCGGTTACATTTACCTTTTACCCGACGAGATAGTGTTTTAATACCCGGCCTCAATCCAATAACACTACATCAACCCATAGTGTTAACCATTTCCTTAAGCCATGCCTTATATTAATTCTACTCACTTTAGATAGCACCCAGCCCCAGCTTTGTTACATAAATAATTCTGCTAATAGGAATTCACAATCACGACCAAGCTTTTATATTATAACGGCCCAATACTCTATCCTCGGCCCATGTTCTTATGATAAGACCCAGTCTATAGATAGAGATAAAACATGGCTCATGATAAATAGTTATAAAAGGATTGTATAAATCCCTAATTATACTCTTGCTTACCCTAACCCTAATCACATGCATACGCCTCCATCCTTATGTCTAAAAAAACGCATCCAACTACTGAACCAAACTCAGATCAAATATCTAACATCTAAACCAAATACACAGATTCACAAACCATTGATTATATCAGTTGAAGCGTGAACACCAAGACCTATAAACTTCTTTCCCACACAAAGCTATCATATCGAATAAGTTGAGCACAAATCAGCTGTAAGCAACGAAAACACAAATGCATACCCACCTTTCTTTGCATGAACAAGAATGGGCTTTCTAGATCTCTATATGAGGTCTCGGTTAGGTTGTTATGATTCTTTATTTTTTAGTTTTGTGAATTTTTTTAATCGAAATAAAGAGGAACGAAACATTCTTGTTTTAGTTCTTTTCTTTGAGATTTTGAATAATAACAAGAAGCTATGCTTCATATTGATCTATGATGTAAATGTGTTAAAGAATCTTTGAAGGTTTGTAATAACACAAAACAAACTGAGATCATTCTTTGTATTTAATTTCATGTCTTGATGGGAGTTGGATGAGATGGATCAGTGTGGAGATGGATGGTGATTATCTGACGATGGGTTATAGGATTTAAGAATGAATTGGAATCTGTTGTGCTGTTGAGTTGTGGCTTGATTGATAATGATGTTTGTTGTTTATTGGCTTATGTTTTTTACTTGATCTAGTCTGTCTGTCACATATCTTTCTTTTTCTTTGACCTTTGACTCAGTGAGTTGACCTGGTCAACTCGGTAAATATCGATTTAACTCGGTTTGGGAGAAATCTGTATAAATGCATAGGTATAAATCGCCCTATTTAGTGTGAATATACTCCCCCTACTCAGAGTGGTATAAAATCGACCTAGCCTAAAATTGGTATAAAATAGCCTTGAGCAAATGTATAAAATGTCCCCCCCCCGCCCAATAAGGCAGATGTATAAATCTCCCGAATAAGGCAGATGTATAAATCGCCTGAAGAGAACAAGATTGTACAACTTTTTCCAAAAAAATGGATCTATGTTTTTTCTTGTCCTTTTTCCAGCTTTATCAATTTTTCTTGTTCTTATCTTCTTTTTGAAGACCCAAATAAGCCTAGAAAAAGCTGAGAATATGAAAAGATTTAGTGAACAAATAAGCTCGGAATAAACAAAAATAAGCTCAGATTAGCCACTCTTATGTTAAAACATTTACAGTTTTCTTTTGATAACCCATAAAAATTGATAAAACACAAGAAAAGATGTGACTTTTTAAAAAAACACTCAACCAGGACGAGATAGATTGATGAATAAGCACCAATGAACACAGTCAAATTGTGGCTTTATCTACCAAATAAGCCACAAAAAAGCTATGGAAAAGCAAAAAAAAATAAGCCGTAATAAGCTCTAAATAAGCTGAAAAACAGAAATAAGCCATGATCATGAAACAAACAAACACAAAAAAACTGTGTCGTGGCTTTTTTCCCAAAAAAACCCATGAAAATAAGATAAATATATGTTGAAATAAGCTTTAAACACGAACACAACAAACACACATACAAAACACCCCCGGTTAGCTCGTGATACCAATTGAAGGACTAGTGATTCACCTTTTCAGGGGGTCTTGGTTGATCAAAGAACATGATATGAATCATTGTAAGTTTTAGTGAGAGAAAGTAGAGAGAGAAAGGGAATGAACTATGTGTTTATTTTGATAAGAATGAAGTTTACACAATGATTCAACCAACCCCTCATGGAGAGTCATGAGGGGTATTTATAGCCTAACACAAAGCTATCTATACCACATATACAATAATAGTCCCTGCGTTTAGTTGTTGGTCAATAGCTAGTCCAATTCACGTGTAAGACGCCAGTTTCACTAAAAAGTGAGGCTAACACCCCGCCTAGGCGGAAACACGAGGCGTAACATCATGGATATCATCACAACATAATGGTGTCAACAATAGAGAGAACTAAAGGAAAAGGATAATCAAATAGGACACTATGTGTCATGACAATACCCAACACAAGATAAAGGAGTCTTGCATTACGATAGCAAAGTCATACCACAAGGAAACATAATCCAAAAGTCTAAACAAAATCAATAAACATCCAAGTATCAAACAATTCAAATGACATAAATAAAATCTCTAGGAGAATGACACCACGTGCAAGCCTACGGTCTTACTAGCCACTCTTCCTAACTTCAACATCCTCAAGATGATTACCTGAAAATGATGTTTAAAACGTCAACATAATGTTGGTAAGATTCATAGGTTTAAGACAATATAATCAAATCCAACTGTAAATTACTGTGATACTAAAGAAAACATGTCCGGACACAAATGAACTAAATACATCCAACATGCATAATCCAACATCATCCACAAATACCCAGCAAACGACCACAAGACGCTCATATCGTAACCAAGGGTCCCCTGTTGTTACCCCCTTAGCCCTAGGCCCTGGATACTCCCCAAAGTAAACTTCCTGTTCCTAGCCACAATACCATACTAACTAAACAGGCCATGGATCCCGCAGGTAACCCCCCCTGATTTAGTTTGGCAATTCTCATTAACCCAATCAAAAACATGTAGCACACAACAACAATAGTCCATGTATAAGTCCAGGCATCCTTTGACAGCACATTATCACAGTAATTAAAATATTTCCAAACACTTTGCATCATTTCCACCCTAATAAATCATAAAAAATAGCGGGGCTATTATACTCACAGATGCACAAGCAGTTTCCAAACAATATCAACACAAGCTACACAATACAAACACAATCGTGTTACACGCAACTAATCCAAATGCTTATGTCCATGTAACACTTATATGATGGATGTCTAAGGGTTTGATTAACCATCATGGGTCACCCTGACACCATGCCCAACCTTCACCTCCTCATTAACATACATTAGTTAACTACAATTTATTTAAAAATGCAGAATTTTAGTGTGTCTTGACCAACTTAAAAACCTTACTTAATGACCTTTATAAATTATACCAAAAATCATCTATGTTCCTTTATGTGTTCTCTAACTACCATTTGATTCCCAAAAGCCATTTACATGTATGCACATGTAATCTAAAAAACACACTTCAAACAGTCCCCAATTCGACCTGCACGCGCAACTAAAAGTGTTTGACATAATTAACCATACTTAGACTACTATTCAGAGGCTAATTTTCATGTGGGAGTTAATAGATATATAGAACTTGACTTCTGTGTTTTTTCTAACCATAATTCGAATTTTAAGTAGGGGTTTAACATCCCGAAATCAGACCCAAATTTGTCCCGAAATCATAGTTTTGACAACGAATTTTGTAATAATTATTTGACTAACTTCTACTGACTTTTAATTCATGAAACCAACGGGGTTGGAAAGTAGACTCTCTGTAGTTAATTTTAGGCTCAAGAATATCAATAAAAGCTATTCGTATGACCGAGTTATGACTCCCGCAAGGTGACCTAAAATTCTGATCAGGATTCCCGGTTTACGAAATTAACAAGAGAAACCCTAATCTTCCATCATTCACATCTAAAACCTAATTAAACCACTAAAAATGATTTTTAAATGTTTAAAACCCATTAATTTACAGTCATTCATTATAGATTATTAAAACCTAATGAATCCATCAATGATATGTGAGCATGAATACATAAATCTAACTAGGAGAATCACATACCTTTAATGCTAGCACCTAAACACAGTTCTTGCAAGTTTCTTGGATCAATCATTTAAAATTGACTTCCTTAGGGTTTAGGGCTGCATATGTACGACCAAAAGAGGAGAAGGGAATGACTCGTGCTTAATGGTATTTAACCCTAAAGCATCCTTATCCTTTCCTAAATACAATTTGACAAAACAAATAAAACTTCCTAAGCCCATGAAAACCCAAAACCGATCGATCCCTCAAGATGTACACATATTTTAAAAATTTTTTTATTTTATTAATAATTAACTAATACCTTTCATTATCATTAAATTTTCAATAAAAACCCTAAGCTAATTTGGGAAAACCTTTTTACATAACGCCACCTACTAGAACTTTTCTAAAAATAACTTTTCATTTCACATTTCACTTTCTATTTATGGAATGTTTACTGCAAACTTTCATATTTCACTCACGTGCTTCCTTTCCAATAACTTACACTTCTTATAAACGCTTAACTCTTAAAACCCAAAGAATGATGCAATGCAACGCGTATTTTCATTTCCATTATCACCACGACGTGAACATAATGTGAATACATAACACCAAAACTCATATGCAACACATAATAAGAGAAGACATTTACCTCTTAAAATGACATCATGCACATATGTAAACCACTTCAACACACATATAGAACACATAGCACGCAAGAAACATACAAAATGGACACTTAGCTATTTCTAAAGGTATAAACTAATCTGATCAAATCACGGTTGTCATAGTATCCCCTCCTTATGGAAATCTCATCATGATATTTAACTAGTTGGTTCAATATCACGTTCAACAAATAACTGAGGATACTTAGACTTCATATAGTCTTCGCGTTCCCAAGTGAACTCGGGACCACACTTGGAATTCCAACAAACTTTCACAAGTGGTATTCTACTAAGTTTCAATCTCTTAACCTCACGATCTATAATTTCTACAGGTTCCTCAACAAAACGTAAAGTCTTGTCGATTTTTATTTCATTCAGGCACACGAAAATTAGCATTCCCTAAACACTTCTTTAAATTTGACACATGGAATGTGTCATGTACACCAATCAATTCCTCAGGCAATCTTAACCGATAAGCCACAGTGCCGATCCTCTTAAGGATCTCGAATGGTCCAACATATCTCGGTGCTAACTTACCCTTTTTCCCAAAACGCATCACACCTTTCCATGGTGACACTTTTAACAACACTCCATCTCTCCAACCACGTACTCCCTGTCATCTACGTCCATTTCCGCATAACTCTTTTGACGATCTCCTTGCCGGCCTTGGAGATTTTCCTTTATAACCACTATTTTTATCAGTCGTTTCTTGCACTAACTCGGGTCCAATCAAACTACTATCTCCAATCTTTGCACATAGAACATGTGATCTACATTTCCTACCATACAAAGCTTCAAACGGAGCACACTGAATGCTTAATTGATAACTACTACTAAATTCGATATCACATGCCCTCATTATATCCTCCAAAGTCTGAATCATACGTTCACTTTGTCCATCCACTTGATGCTAAGCAGTACCCAAATCCAATCGCGTCTCTAACACCTTCTGCAGCGTCTGCCAAAACTACAAGGTAAGTCATCCATCTCAATCTGAGTCGATCTTCACCAGAATTCCATTCCTTGCCATTATCTCATCAATATAAATCCTTGTGCCACTTCACATCTTTAAAATTCTCTTGTATAGCTAGACAATAAGCTAAACTTGGTCAGTCTATCGAGCCATCACACCAAAATCACATCATACACCCAACTTTTGAAACTTGGAAATTTAGTGATAAATCCATGGTGATTCTATCTCATTTTCACTCAAGTATCTCAGGCCGTTGCAGTAAGCCAAAAGTCTTTGACATTGCAGCCTTCACCTCTTAAACAAATCCGACATTTGCTAACATAGGTAGCTATATCCTTTTCTATACGTAGCTACAATTACATGCCTCCAAGGTTATAGTACGTCCTATCCGCTCCCAGATGTACCAAGTACCTTGATGCATGGGCCTCATCCATTACACTTCCCACCAATAGAACCCAAATTCGATCCATAAAGTACAAACTCTCATCTCCTTTTCTTTCCATCTGTTGACTAGAACATGTAGCCATTCTGCGAGTAACTACTCTTTGCTTGAACGCCTCACTTTGGGCTGCCAGTATCTTTCCTCTTACTCGTCTTAATTTCACTCTCTCCTTTCTACTCAACGCATCACCCACTACATTCGCTTTATCGGAGTATCACATAAATCATTCTTCAAAGTATGAAAAGCCTCTTCTTGTTCTACGCTCTACTCATACTTCTAATACCTCTCAGTTAGGGAAGTAAGGGGGTTTGACACTCATAAAAAAATTCACGATGAACGTCGGTAGTAACCTGCCAATCCTAAGAATAATCATCCAACTCCTCACTGCCTTACTCTTACTCGGGTCTATGTGAATACGTTATGGTTGACCACGTGACCAAGAAAATGCACTTCTTCCAACCAAAACTCACACTTAGAAAACTTAACATACAGCTTCTCCTTCCTCAGTGATTCCAACACACCACATCAAAGAACGTCATGTTCCTCTTTCCATTGACTATTGAATATGGCCAGAATGTCATCAATGAATACGATGACAAACCTACCTAAGTATGATTTGCAAACCCGGTTCATTAATTTTATGAAAAACGCTGGTGCATTGGTTTAACCCCAAAAAGGCTATAATCGTTAGACTCAAAATGTCCCGAATCTCGTACTAAATAGCGTCTTTTGGAATGGCATCCTCATGCACTCGTAGCTAATGATAACCTGACCGAAAATCTATCTTTAAGAAAGGACACGCTCATCGTAATTGATCAAACAAGTCATCAATCCTAGGGAGTGGATAACGGTTTTTTTGTAACAGTTAATTTGTTCAACTCCCTATGATCAATACTCATGCAAAAAGAACCATCCTTCTTCTTAACAAATAACACCGGTGCTCCCCACAGAAAATGACTAGGTCATATGAAACCCTTGTCTTCTAACTTTTGAAGTTGTTCAGAAAATTCTTGCATTTCTAAGGGTGCTAGACGATATGGAGGCTTCGCGACTGGCGTCGCTCCATGAACTAAGTCTACACGGAACTCAACTTGTCATTGCGGTGGTCATTGACAAGTCTTCCGGAAACAAATCAATAAAATCTCGTACGACATAAATATCACTCAATTCCGATTCACCTACCTTTGTGTTCATTAAGGTTTTCATGACTCCTTGAGTACGTTTACCATGAACCCGAAGTATCTCTTCACCTTACAACGGTATCCTAACCACCTTCTCATGTCATACTATCATAAACTTTCTCTTTGACAACCAGTCCATTCCCACAATCACATCAAAGCTTCCACAACTCAACGGTATCAACGAATTCCAAGGGTTATGAACAATCGAATAGGATAACAAACGAATATTGAGTCAAAGGCTAGAATGCATATAGGAGATTCCACATATGCAAATAGACGTGGATCAAATGACATAAGAATCCTTTGAAAGAAAGGATACATATATGCACCGAGTAAACACGCGAAAGAAAAAAAATCAACAGGCGTACCACGACAAAAGAACACATAAAAAAAGTTCAATACAAAAGACGAAAATTCTTATACCAATTATCGACTTTACTCGAAAGACCAAATTAAATAACGTTTTTATAAAAATCAATTTAAAATAAAGAAAGTCACTTTAAGTATAAAAAATCATTTTAAGGAATAAATATAATTATCTTAAATGTAATCTTTATAAAATTCATTCTGGTTGTTATAAAAACCTAGAGATGGTTATCTAATGGTGTATCGTATCTTACCACTATGAATCACTTTAAACCTGCTTTTTATAATAAAATAAAATCTATTTACAAAGATTAGTTTATACACAGTTTTCTCCAAACACTAACACAATACTTCAAAAGGGTTTTTATAATTAGACATCAATTATAAAATATGTTACTCAAACAAAGGACACCATAATACCAAAAGGGGTCGTAAAACACCATACATACTCTAACACAATTCTATTGTTTGAAAACAAAAGAAAATACCAGAAACCACATACTTAAAATATAATCAAACGAACTCGTACAAGAAAACTCATGCAAGACGTTACGTACTCAAAAGAAAACATAAGGCATTATCCAAAACAACGATCAACAGAGCAAACCTAAAAGCATCGATACTAACATGTCGCCAACGGGTTACGAAAACCAAGGGATATACAACCAATGGAGTAATGATCCACACTAATATGTTAGGAACAATTAGTGCTTAAAAGAAACGTTCGATACTCATACAAGTAATCAATGCAACGAAAGAACTAACGAAACGCGCCTATATCCAAAAGAGCAGATCCGAACAACCAATATACATCAAGACTTCGAATAGGAAAAATCGGGTATCCTTACTAACAAAGTACGATGAAGGGATGTTAAGCTTAGACTTAGTAAATCCGAACAAACAATCGAGCAAACGAGAAACCTCTAATAATAATACTAGGTATCTGCAAATACTAGATAGAAGGGAAACTTACTATCTATACAACTCAACTTAACATATCATCCAATTAGGGTAACAGAAAAATTCTCTATCTATACCACCATCTTTATCATGAATACACATAAAGAAAACATATTACACTACCACCTTACAACCAAACACAAATAAATAAAATCATGGTCACAAGTCTACGTGTATGATGCCTTTATAATTATGTTGGCCACCATATTTATAAGTGCCTCCTTTCACACGTGTACTTACTTCCAAGATTACCCATTTCAATCATAATTCACATATAAGCACATATTCTACATTGCACATCTTAAACCACTCCAACTTAACACATAAGGGATGCTCCATCAAATAACTACTTACTTATATCAAAATAAAATCAAAACGACATAAAGGAACGAAAGTCTCGCAACAATTCCCAAAATACAAAATATCCAAAAGAAATAATCAATAACAACATGACGAGGTAAAGGACGGGATAAACTTATGCTGGGCCTCGCTTGGGTTTGACTTTGCCTCCGCAAGAATCACCCGACTCTGCGGGTCCAGCCCTATTACGCGAATCCGACAAACGATCAACTATCCTATCTCCTTCGGTTCCACAATAGGCTCCTCTTATGGATCCTTATAACGCTTAAGTCCAGTTGGGAAAACGGTTCCCCAACGAGACTTCTTACGGGTGGGGGAAAAACATAGCTAAGATACTTAAGAAAGTAATATATATCATATCAGTTAATGGTAGACAAAATAACTAAATGAAAACTTAACAAAATAGGAAAATATAAGCTATGCAATATAGCGGGGAAGCATAGCAGTTATAGCATTAAACACTTAAGCTCTAAATGCATCTACATGAAGGACCCCTAGGTTATAGTCTAGGCTCAACCACCTACTTCTCTATAACCAAAGGCTCTGATACCAATCTGTCACACCCCGCCTAGGCAGAAACACGAGGCGTAACATCATGGATATCATCACAACACAATGGTGTCAACAATAGAGAGAACTAAAGGAAAAGGATAATCAAATGGGACACTATGTGTCATGACAATACCCAACACAAGATAAAGGAGTCTTGCATTACGATAGCAAAGTCATACCACAAGGAAACATAATCCAATCAATCACACAAATACCCAGCAAACGACCATAAGACGTCTCATATCATACCAAAGTCCCTGTGGTTACCCTCTTAGCCCAGGCCATGGATACTCCCAAAGTAACCTTCCTGCTCATTAGGCCACAGTACCATCTACTAAACAGGCCATGGATACTCGCAGGTAATCCCCCTGACTTAGTTCACAATTCTTAATATCACATCATAAAACATGTAGCACACAACATACAATAGTCACGTATAGTCCATATATCTTTGACAACACATTACAGACAGTAATCAAAACATTTCCAAACACTTTGCATCATTTCCACCCTAATAAATCATAAGAAAAGAGGGGCTATGAAACTCACCTGATGCACAAGCAGCTTCCAAACAATATCAACACAAGCTACACAATACAAACACAATCGTGTTACACGCGACTAAGCCAAATGCTTATGTCCATGTAACACTCATATGATGGATGTCTAAGGGTTTGATTAACCATCATGGGTCACCCCGACACCATGCCCAACCTTAACCTCCTCATTAACACGTTACATTAGTTAACTACAATTTATTCAAAAATGCAGAATTTTAGTGTGTCTTGACTAACTTAAAAACCTTACTTGATGACCTTTATAAATTATACCAAAAATAATCTATGTTCCTTTATGTGTTCTCTAACTACCATTTGATTCCCAAAATCCATTTACATGCACAAGTACTCCTTAGAAAATCAAACTTCAAAACAGTCCAAATCGGACATGGCACGCTCCCTAAAAAAGTTGTACTTATTAACCATACTTAGACTACTATTCAGAGGCTAAACTTCACGTGGGAGTTAATAGACATATAGAACTTGACTTCTATATTTTTTCTAACCTTAATTCAATTTTTAATTAGCGGTTTAACATCCTGAAATGAGACCCAAATATGTTCCAAAATCACAGTTTTGACAACGAATCTTGTAAAAATTATTTGACTGACTTCCACTGACTTTTAATTCATGAAACCAACGGGGTTGGAAAGTAGACTCTCTGTAGTTAATTTTAGGATCAAGAATATCAATAAAAGCTATCTGTATGACTGAGTTATGATTCCTGCCAGGTGACCTAAAATTCTGATCAAATTCTAGTTACGAACTTAACATGATAAACCCTAATCATTCACATCTAAACCATAAAAATGATTTTTAATGTTTAAAACCCATTAATTACATCATTAATTATAGATTTTTAAAACCATAATGATCCATCAATGATTATGTTACATGAATACATAAATCTAACTAGGATGAATACACTTACCTTGAATGCTAGCACCTAAACAACAAGTTCTTGCGGTTTCTTGGATCAATCATGAAAATCGACTTCCTTAGAGTTTTGGGGCTGCATATGAACGACCAAAAAGAAGGAAGGGAAAGGAAGGGAATGACTAGGTTTAATGGTATTTAACCCTAAAGCATTCTTATCCTTTCCTAAATACAATTTGACAAAACAAATAAAACTTCCTAAGCCCATGAAAACCCAAAACCGATCGGCCCTCCTTATGTAAACATATTTTATATTTTTTTTATTAATAATTAACTAATTACCTTCATTACCTTAAATTTTCATAAAAAAACCTAAGCTAATTTGGGTAAACCTTTTTACATAAACGCCACCTACTAGACTTTCTAAAAATAACTTTTCATTTCACATTTCACTTTCTATTTATGGAATGTTTACTGCAAACTTCCATATTTCACTCACATGCTTCCTTTCCAATAACTTACACTTCTTATAAATGCTTAACTCTTAAAACTCAAGAATTGACGTAGCAATGCATGCAACACGTCTTTCATTTCCATTATCACCACACGTGAACAAATAGAATACTTAACACCAAACTCATATGCACACAAAATAAGATAATCATTTACCTTCTAAAATGACATCATGCACATATGTAAACCACTTCAACATACATATAGAACACATAGCACGCAAGAAACATACAAAATGAACACTTAGCCATTTCTAAAGGTATAAAATAACCTACTCAAATCACGGTTGTTACCAATACCGTGCTTAGAGGTTGTACGTTAGGATTGTTAGGTCACCCATCCAATATTGACCTAATGCCAGTAGAACTTGGTAGTTTTGACATCATCATCGGCATGGATTGGTTAGCGAACCATCATGTGGTGATTGTTTGTGATGAGAAGATTATGCGGATTTCCTATGGAGATGAAGTTTTGATAGTTCAAGGTGATAGAGGCGGCAAAGGAGAGAAGTAACGTTGAGCATTATATCGTGCACTAAAACTTATAAATATATCAAGAAATGTTGCCTAATTTTTTGGTACAAGTTACGAAAAAGGAAACTGAAGACAAGTCGAAGGAGAAGCGACTTAAGGATGTGCCGACTGTACAGGACTTTCCGGAGGTCTTTCCAGAAGACTTTCCTTGATTACCACCAACGCGATAAGTTGAATTCCAAATTGACTTGGTCCCTGGTGCTGCACCTGTGGCACCAGCCCCGTATAGATTAGCACTGTCGGAACTGCAAGAACTGTCTACTCAACTACAAGAACTTTCTGACAAAGGATTTATAAGACCAAGTTCCTCACCTTGGGGAGCCCCGGTCTTGTTCGTCAAAAAGAAAGATGGATCTTTTCGAATGTGTATCGATTACCGCGAACTAAACAAGCTAAATGTGAAGAATCGATATCCGCTTCTGAGAATCAATGACTTATTTGATCAATTGCAAGGATCAAGTGTTTACACAAAGATCGACTTGAGGTTTGGTTATCACCAACTTAGAGTTCATGACGAGGACATTCCAAAGACGACCGAGGGCGATTTAGTACTCGCTATGGCCACTACGAGTTCCATGTAATGCCTTTTGGATAGACAAACGCACCGACAGTATTTATGGACTTGATGAATCAGGTGTGAAAACCATACTTAGATAAATTCATGATCATTTTTATTGATGACATCTTGATCTACTCCAAGATCAAGGAAGAGCATGCAGAACATCTTAAGTTAATTTTGGAGTTGCTTAAGAAGGAAGAAATGTATGCCAAGTTTTCGAAATGCGATTTTTGGCTGGCAAAGGTACAATTTCTCGGTCACGTGATTGATACTGAAGGCATTCATGTGGACCCAGCTAAGATTGATTCCATCAAGGATTGGGCATCACCCAAGACTTCGACAGAAATTTGTCAATTTTTAGGTCTTGCCAGCTATTACTAACGATTTATCTAAGGTTTCTTGAAGATTGCTAAGCCTATGATGAAGTTGACTCAGAAGAGCGTGAAGTTTGATTGGACTGAAAAGGCAAAAGCTGCATTTTAACTGTTGAAACAAAAATGATGTAGTGCACCAATCTTGGCTTTACCCAAAGGTAGTGAAAACTTTGTTGTTTGCTGTGATGCTTCACACAAAGGATTGGGCGCAGTTCTAATGCAAAAGGAGAAAGTCATAGCCTACGTATCACGCCAACTCAAGATTCACGAGAAGAATTACACTACACATGACTTAGAACTTAGATCATGTGTTTGCTTCCAAATTGTGGAACATTATTTGTACGGTACAAAGTGCGTTGTGTTCACTGATTATAAGAGCTTGCAACATATTCTTGATCAGAAGGAGTTAAACATAAGACAACGTAGATGGTTAGAATTGTTGAGTGAGTAAGACTGTGAAATTCGTTATCATCTGGGAAAGGCGAATGTGGTGGCAAATGCTTTAAGCTAAAAGGAGCGTATTAGATCACTACGAGTTCGAGATTTAGTTATGACGATTGGTCTGAACCTTCTCTTGTAAATTTTAAATGCTCAGGTTGAAGCAAGAAAGGAAGAGAATTATGGAACACGGAAGATTTGTGTGGTTAGATTAAGAACCTGAGCCACCCGTGTCTGAGATGGAAGAAATGTTTTTAAAGAATAGAAGTTAGATAACCCATTTTGGTGACTTGAGAACTTTGATTATGCACGAGTCGCATAAGTCAAAGTATTTGATTCATCCTGGATCGAACAAGATGTACCAAGACTTGAAGAAACTGTATTGGTGGCCAAATATGAAAGCTGAGATTGCCACCTATGTCAGTAAGTGTTTGACATGTGCCAAAGTCAAGGCTGAATGCCAAAAACCATCTGGTTTGTTGGTTCAACCTGTGATCCCAGTATGGAAGTGGAAAAATAGTATAATGGATTTCGTAACTAAATTACCAAAGACATCGCTGGACAAGACACAATTTGGGTAATTGTCGACCGCCTCACCAAATCTGCTCATTTCTTACCAATAAAGGAAGATGACTCGATGGAGAAATTGATGAGACAATACTTAAAAGAAGTAGTCTCGAGGCATGGAGTGCTGGTTTTGATCATCTCCGATCGTGACGACATGTTCACATCTTAATTCTAACAGTCTTTTCAGAAAGCTCTAGGTACCCAATTAGATATGAGTACAACTTATCATCCACAGACGGGTGGTCAAAGTGAGAGAAGTATCCAAATGTTGGAGGACATGCTACGTGCATTTGTGATTGATTTTGGGAAAGGATAGGATAGACACCTACCATTAGTGGAATTCTCGTACAACAACAGCTACCATACGAGTATCAAAGCTGCTCTGTTTAAAGCATTATACGGCTGAAAATGTTGATCGCTTGTCTATTAGGCTAAGGTTGGGGATGCTCAGCTTACTGGCCCAGAGATTATTCATGAAACTATAGAAAAGATCATCCAAATCAAGAAACGTATTCAAGTGGCACGTGATAGACAAAAGAGCTACGCTGACAGGAGACGTAACCATAGAATTTTTCAAGTTGGAGAAAAGTTAATGTGAAAGTATCACCATGGAAAAGGGGTGATATGGTTTAGCAAACTGTGGAAAGCTAAACCCTTCGCTATATTGGGATCCTTTCACAATCCCTTGACAAAGGGAACGTTGCATACCGACTTGAACCTTCCCAGAGCAACTAAGCCAGGGTTCATAGAAATTTCCCACGTTTCTAATCTTTGAAGAAGTGTTTTCTCCGATGAACAACAAGCTATCCCCCATTGGATGAAATCCATATGATGACAAGCTTTAATTTCATTGACGAACCATTTAAATCATGTATACAAGAAGTTAAGCCGAATGAAGCAAAGCCGCAATTCCATTGGAAAGTCCTGCTATAAAATCCCGAGACGAGGTCCCTAGTTTACTTGGGAGCGCGAAGAACAAATGAAAAAGAAGTATCTACATCTCTTCACTAACTCCGCACCTACGTCCAAGGCTACGACTTGAGCTTTGCGGACAAAGCTCTCTTAATGGGGGAAGGATGTCACACCCTGTAAATTTTCAGGTGCAATCTTTAAACCATTAATGATCTTATTTTTGAATTTTATCCGTTTCATTTTTTTGATAATTTTATACGTTAACCTGAAAAGTTGGTCCCGCGTTTATCCTGAGAAGCCTTACCGGAAGCGTTCCGGGTTTTAATTTGTTGTAGTCTTTCGGCATTTGACGCGTTTTTGCATTTTATGATGATATTTAAATTTTCAGAATTTTCCCTAAAGTTTGTACGCGTTTTCAGTAATTGCGTGATCCATGAATTTATAACTAGCATAAAGATGTATGGGAAGTATCTAGATATTTTATCTCTTTGTCACCTTGCATGGCTAATAAAACAAGACCAGATTGGTCCCCTCCCTTCTTTTGCATAGGTCCAAAATGCCAACCACACACACACATGATGCCAAAAAAATTAAATGCATATGTACTCTTGTCTAGGTTCATTTTATTCATCCTCATTCTATCACAAACACACACACACACACACACACACACAAATTGAGCTCTCTTCTTCTCACTTACTTATATCTAACACCAAAAAACACCCTTACAAATCCATACTTTTTCAATCTTTGATCAAAACCATTTAAAGATATTATATTCGAGTTGGTTGGCATTGTTATTGGGTATTTAGAACACAACGTTTAGGTTGTTTAGTCACTAATCATCCTTCTAATCCTTCATTCCTTGTAAGTCATCATCTTTCCCTAAATCTTGTACTTTTTTGTTCAAAATAATGCATAAGCTAAGGATGTACAATTTGTTTTATAAAAACTAAGATTTAAAAACTACGAAAACCTTAAAAGGTATGTACATATGCTCGAAAATAAATAAAAAGGAACAAGGAAATCATAGTTTCGGATCGTGGTTATTTTTATGTAATAAAAGTATATACTCCACCCCCAAAGCTTACAGATGGATTCGCTATTAAATAAGCCATTGGCCTTGTAATAGTGTTCGGAACCCAAAGAAATGAAAAAGGAAATGTTTTTTTTGGCCCCCTTATTTTTGATTCAGCTGAATATATTGTTTGCTAATTATCTAGCTTATTTTGAAAGGAAAAAGCATCTAGCTTACTTGGCTTAACAAATAAGCCCAAATAAGGCTTAATGAGCTTTTAGCCACATCCCACACTAAAAGCCCAAAGCCACAAGCTTAATCAATAAGCTTTATGGCTCGGCTTATTTTTTCTTGGCTTATTGAGAGCTTATGATAGCTTATTGATGAACCAAGAGCTTATTCGATGCTTATTTAGCTTATCGGGGTTAACTAAGGCCCAAGATGGTTAAAAAAGACTTTTGGCCCTACAAAATCCCCAAACATTGCGGCTTATTATCCTACGTTTGGCTTATTAGCGTAGACTTGCTTTTGGAAGCCTGATTAATCGCTTATTAGTAAATCTAGTATTTAATATGTTTAATAATGTAATTTGCTTAACGGACCAAATAGTGATAAGATAAATCTTGAATTATATTACTTAACGGCCACCGACCCAATATGATACATACACACCAGGCATGAAAACCCATGATGTACTTATTGGATAACTTAAGTATATCTTATTGATATAGTACTAGTTTAGAATACTAAACATTACTAATTTTGAACGTACACGTTACGAATAATCTAACTAGGCTTATTGAACCTAAAAGCCCAATAAGGACCCAAGGGACTTTTTAGACTAGTTTGTAAAAGGGGTTTGATAGTATATAGATTTAATTGCGAAATGTGAATTAAAAGTGATTTGAGAGTGGTATGTAATAAAGTCTATGACTTTGGAAAACGTGTAAACACGAACGGGTTATGCCAAAATTTTTATAAAATCTTAACACTTAGGAAATAATTAGAAAAACATTTACGTAAGAACATTTTGAACAACTAAAAGGGAAAAACAAAAAAAAAAATGGGTAAGAGCCGAACAACGAACATAAATGTATATATATCTTATAAAGTTTTGATTTTTTTTTTTTACTCGAATGTTACTACAAAGTATTTATATACTAAGTATTTTACTATATACCTTATGAGTCAAACGATCAGCACCACTATACGATTCACAACAGTTTTAATTAAAAGACACTTATTAGAACGGAAGTAATTTTTAGTAATCACTTATCTGCATTATCTGTATTTCTCTATCATTCCAATTCTAAACCGACATCTATAATTCTTAGGTCGTGTTCGTGTACCGTCGTTCGTTACCGTGTGATTATTCTCCTAGTTTCTCACTACTTCACTAGACTAACTCACGGTGAGTTCATAGCCTAACGTTTTACTATTTTTACTTTACTACTTTGGGGTGAGAGACATTGATTGTTTTTAAACTATGGACACAGTTACTTTACGTTACCTTTTCCTGATTACGTGTTGCCTAAGTTGCGAATAAACCACTAATGCCCGAACTATCATGAACCGTTAATTTCTTTACCGATGGATTGGTTAAGCGAGCATCAATGTTGTAAATAGATCTATTGGGACTAATTATCCCTATCCGGGTAAGTAGCGCTTACAAGATTTGGGAGACATGAACAAACAGATATATACCTTGTCGGATTTCACTAGGTGATCTTGGTCAGATACCTCTAGGGCTGTTATTTTCTTGTTTGGCATATAATATGCTACCTTAAATTGAGCTTCGGTGTCATGAGCTTAGTGCAACAGTAAATACTTTTTATGTATGTTGTTCTGTTTCTAAACTATCACATGCGTGCTGTGAACTTGTGGTCCACTCTTAATACTAAAATCAAACCGATGAATTCACCAACATTATGTTGACTGTTTTAAGCATGTTTTCTCAGGTGCTTAGCTAGATTGTTCTTGAAGTGTTATTTGATGTTGCATGCATTGCTGAGTGTCTTTCAAGAATGTTTATCTTTAAATTTAATTACTCGTTGTCTTAAAAACATGTTATGATTCCGCTGCATAATTCTTAAGCTTCCGCTAAAACTATTTCATTTATGTCAAGAATATTGTAAGACTTATTTGGTTTTAATCAAAGCAACGAGTTATGTTTTATCAAACGTTCACATAGTGGTCGTTTACTTGATCTTGTGCGATGTATATTATGACGTCACGCCCCCGGACAAATATTTCGTCTAGGCCCCGTTTGGGGGTGTGACAGCAGAACTACATGTCTATCTCTACAATCGAATCTGAATATGTTGTTGTTTTTTGCTGCTGTTTTCAAGATTTGTGGATGCGTACTCAATTGATAGACTATGGATTCTTCTAAGACAACGTACCGATTTACTATGATTCAAAGAGTGCTATTGCAATCTCATGCAATACGGTACAGCACACTCGGACAAAACACATTGATGTGAGGTATCACTTTTTCAAGGATCATGTTGAAAAGGGAACGATAGAGTTATATTTCGTTGGTACTGAATATCAACTTTCGGATTTATTCATGAAATCTCTGTCTGAAGCTCGATTTTAAGTTTTTTGTTTAGAAATTGGGCATGATGAGTCGTGAAACATAAATTCTTTACCACGAAATGATTCTATTAATAAACTTTAGAAATAAAAAAAGATTTTCTTTTATATAAAATTTGGAAAAATACAAAAAGTTCTTCTTCTATATAAAATTCGATAACAAGTTCAAAAAGATTTTTTTTTAAATTTTAGAAAAGACAAAAAGATTTTCTTTATTCAAAACTTTATAGAAAATACTAAAAGATTTTTGGTTTCTATAATGGCTTTCATATATTTTCAGTATGAAACCCGAACTTTATTTGTTCGCTTGTAATCATTTTAGTTTACAACTCTAGCTTAAAAAGTTGGCATGTGTACATCTCAGTGCACAACCCGTGCTTTAAAGAAAAGAAAGTGTATGTTTCAGTGCATTTATCTTTGAAAAAGAAGAGAAGTCTTCTTTGACTTGAGTCATGGATAAATATTTTTCAAAATATTTATGTGGTACTTAAAAGATAAACTCAAGTTTTCTAAAAAGTCAATGATCTCAAGACAATGAGTTACAATCGATTCAAATTTTAAAATGTGGTACGTTAATGATAAAATTAATCTTAAAAGGTCTTCAAATTGATGTACTCTTTGTGAAAGTGCTTAAAAGTTTTTAAGTGTCTAAAGAAATAAAATGACTCAGAAGTGCAAAGAGGGTCTCCCTCATAAACTTTCTAACGAAGATACAATATTTTTCGACGGGGAGTATCTATTAATATTTTGTTGAAAGGTTTTCAGAAATTTGAAGAAATAGTAAATTGTTTACATTTCATCT
Organism: Tanacetum coccineum; assembly: GCA_026074375.1. Taxonomy (NCBI): domain Eukaryota; kingdom Viridiplantae; phylum Streptophyta; class Magnoliopsida; order Asterales; family Asteraceae; genus Tanacetum; species Tanacetum coccineum. The sequence continues at coordinate 30,015 of BQNB010032411.1, read as the reverse complement.
TAACATATCCGTATTTTTATGTTTTTAGCTTTATGTTAAAAATGTTTCTCGGCATATGTTAAGGAGGAGTGTCTTTACAAAGATTGAAAACTTTCAAAGATCAAAATTTTCTTCTTCATATGTTGTTACTGAGAATGATGAAAAATAAAAAGAGAGATTTGTGGGAGAAAAAAAATAGAAAGAGAGAATTGAGAAATCGTATACTTGAAAAATGAAAGTATATGTCGTGTGCTTCACAAGCAAGAACATCACATGAAAAGAAAAAGAGAAAAGTATGCAAGAAAAGAAATGCCATCGCATACGAAAACAGACAGAGTGCTTGTTTTAAGTTCTCTTGATCTTATCGAAATCTCATGATACGATTTTAGATTTTCATCATGGTGTTCACAAACATTCTTTCTAACGGAATTATCTTGGCGTATGTTGATTGAGTTGCACGACGTGATTTAGTTACTCTCAAATACTCCTATGATCTTCCAGAGTTGGAATTGATCTACCCCGGAGTCCTCCTTCCAATTTAGGAAATTTAGGTCTAGGAGATGGAGTTTGAGGTGCAAATCAACATGTTTTGAATGCCACAAGTACTTAAGAGATAAATCTTTGAATGATAAAAGAATGAACGAAAAATGATAAAGATGTCAAAAGTGACAAGAATTTGATAAAGATGAATTAAATGATAATGCAATGAACAAGAGGTCAAATTGAAATGTGAGAGAATTAAGAGAAAATTGAAAGGGTGTTTCCTCCTAAACTTAGAATAAGAAACCCTGGTCAACTCATATGCTATCGGATTTCATTCGTTGATTTTTGGTATTAAAGTAGACATCACGGACCTAGTGATTTAAACGCACAACCCTTCCCAGCCACTCAAGTACTTCTAAAAAAGTATTTGTTTCATTCTCACAGAGATTTAATGCATAATCTATCGACTTCTAATTCCGAGAATGTTGTTATTGAATAAAGGACATTCTGCTCCAGTCATTGCTTACTAAAAGTGCACAAAAGTCAAGAGCAAAATTGATATTCATTGAAATATCTTTAGGACACAAAAGTATGTTTGTATTTTTAACATCATCAATAATACAAAATGATACATAATTATATGTCTTCGTGACATTGCCGGAACATTCTAGGGTGATACTATCAATAAGTATTCACAATAATTGAATGGAAATCCTATCAGTGCTAACATCATGCCAACGCTGAACGTAGGTCACTATTTGAAAATGATTGTTTAATGATACAAATATGTGTTATCTAGTAATCTATGGGATCTAGGTCTTATGTGTTTCTTCGGAAATTGTTTTTGAAAACACAAAACGACATTTCTTTATTTTTATCATTAAATAGTTGTTTTACACTAGTGTTCACGAGATCTATGCTTCTTTGGATTTTATGGTCTAATTTCCGCATCCTTATCATCGAGATATTGATTTGATCATATTTTTCCAATAACATTCATTAAAAAAATTTCAAAGCATGATCTTATGATGTATAAATTTCATGATTAATGTGGAAGATGGTTCTTACTATGATAATTCTCCATTTCATTTTCTACAACATACAACAACATCTCGACCTTATACTAGGCCATAAATCTTCAACGAATCTATAAACGTCAAAAGTTTCTTATCATCTTTAACAGTAATGATAACAATTAAAAATTAGTTGGTTTGAGGGTGCTTATCGGTTATTTTGGGGGAGTATGTTTGGTTTTTAAGAGAAAAAAGTTATAATTTCAACTTCAATTTCATGGACTTCAAAGAATATTCTTCACCTAGAGTTTATTTTGGAGCTTATATGGCCATGATGTTCACGATGGATCATAATCATCATGAGGGATGAGAATGATATAAAGCAAAAGTACTCGCTAAATATGAGGGGTGCATAAATATAAATATATATATAACTAATATATTATTTATATATATATATATATATATAAAAAATAATAATATATATATAAATATAAAAATATATATATTAAGATATATAAATATTATAATGGATAGAGATATATATAGTTAAAAACTAGATAAGGGTGAATAGGGTTTTACCAGCATTTATTATTTGATATATAGTTTGTTTATAAAAACTTAGATTCGACTTTATGTGACCTTAATATGTGCATAATATGAATAATACAAATAAGTAAATAAATAATTCAACACTTGCACAATATGAACAATATACTTATCTAAACAATCAATAGAATGATATGAGAAAGTAATGTAAGACAAGAGATAAGAGTAAGAACAATCAAACCAAAATGCAAGGATTTATAGTGGTTTGGTAACAAAGCACCTCTTCGCCCTACTCCACTCCCCGAGCACCAAACTCGAGAGTTTTCTTTACTATGTCAACAAACTCCCTTATGGCGGAGAAAACCGTACACAACGTTGCTTACACCGATTTTACGAACAAATAGCTAAATGTCGAAGTTCTAAGCTTGCTAGAAACCAATTCTATTCAAAACACAAACTTCACGACTTGTTCACGACCTCAGAACTTCATGACTTTTTCACGACTTCACAACTTCACGACTTCTTCACAATTTCACAACTCTACGACTTCTTCAAAACTTCAAGATTTCTTCACAATTCACTTCACACCATACTTATATCACTACTATCTAAACTACATTGTAAGACTCACCACGATCTAACTATACTTACAAAGATCGCCAAGATAAAGCTACTACACATAAATACAAGATATATAATTGATTTACCAATATGTGATATGGATGCAACAAGATTTCAATTTACACTTGAGGTGTAATACTTCTTCACTTGATGATGAAAGTATTCTTCTCTTGCACTTAAGGAATTAAGATTTGATCCACTTGGACAACAAGCTTTATGATTTATGATCAAAGGATTTTAGAGGAGGATAATGTGGGCTTGTTTTGAGAGAAGAATGAAGGTGAGAAAATAGTGGGGAAAAGTCCAGTATTTATAGGACAAACTAGGGGAGCGTCTACCTAGGGGCGGTCCCCTTAAATAGGTGGGCGGTCCCCTTAAAATTAAGGGGGCCGCCCGTGTATTTAAGGGGGCCGCCCTAGGCTAGGGCCTCCCCAGTTTGTCTTTTGTGTAGGGGGAATTTTCTGGAACTTTTCTAGCCGTTTTAGGTCCGAAAATTTGAATTTCAAAATGTTTATTTTGAGTAAAACATTTCTTTTAATTGTAGAAAATGTTTTGTAAGTTTATAAAAATGTTTACAACATTTTATAAAAGTGTGAGGTTGAATAAAAAATTTCCTTTGATCATAAAATGCATTAAGCATTTATTTATTCATACCTTGAAGTGATATAATTTTTGAAATGAGAATTTACTACTAATTACTTGTTTACGTTTAATTTTACATTGAACGTTTTTATATTTTGTGATTATCAAAACGTAAAGATGTGAAAAATATTAGTAATGTTTTTAGGCATTATATTTTATCAACAATCTCCCCCTTTTTGATGATTACAAAATTTAAACTCATTAAATGTAAAATTATTTTTAAACAAGTATTTAGTGAGTTTCATGTCATTTCTTCCCCTTTTTGTAGAATCAAAAAGACATCGTCGAGAATTGCTAGTTAAATCGACAAAATAAATGCTCCCCCTTGATGTGTGCTCCCCCTCGTTCGAGGGCACCAAGGAATCGAGCTATGGTTTCTTGGCTACAAAAACGAGTTAGAACAATACAAATATTTCTAACATGTAGCAAGAAGGAAAAATATGGCATACTAGTAATGCAACCAACAATAATCATCCATTGAAGTAAAATAGTGTGTAAACCACACTCATGCATACATAAGGAAAATAAATAACATGCTAACATACATGAAAATTTTAAACTACAAAGAGTCCTATAACTAGTAGAGCTCTATAGGACTTGCTTGCAAAATGATGGATGGACAATTATTTGAGAAACCAAACATAGAGTATGTTTAGTTTGGTGAAGATGGTGGAGGTGGTGGAATGATGATTGTGGGTGGTTGTGAGAGCATGTGTTCAATATATGAAAACATATATTGAAGTTCATCTCTCAATCCAAATATGAGAGTACGATTGTGAATGCAACACAAGCATGAATCTCCATGTGCCTCAAGAAGGTTCCATGGAATGGGATGGCCAACAATAGGTGGTGAAGGTGATGGAGTATCAAATTGGACATCAAGTGGGGTAATTGGTGAAAGGGTGAGAGTGATGTCCATTGATGCATTTTCTTGAGTTGGAGGTGGTGGAGAAACTCTTGGAGGTGGAGATGTTGGTGGGTTCAAGTAACTATTAGGTGAAAGTGATGTTGATGAGGTTGGTGATTTGGGTATGTAGTCAATTGAGGATGATGAAGTATCTTTGGTTGATGGTGTTTTGGAGGGTGCATTAGGAGCACTAGGTGATGATAGTTGAAGTATGGGTGATGGAGTTTTTGTGTCATCATGGGTTAAATCCACAAACAATTGTTTTGGTGGAATGATGTTGATTTTTGGTCTCTTGGAGGCTTTGGAAATAGAGGCTCTAGTGGATGCCATAGATGTTGATAATGGTTGATGAATGATGAGGAAGATGGTGTATTGGAGATGATCATATGGAGGGGATTTATGGGAAGGAAATAGTTTGAAAATGGAATGAGTTTGAACTAGTTCAATTTATTCCAAGTTGTGTTCGAGCATTCTGGACAAAGATAGCTGAGACTAGGTAAAAGGGGGTCAAAAAGCAGGAAAATACTATTTTACCCGTGAAATACTAGGGCGGTCCCCTTAAAATTAAGGGGGCCGCCCTCTGTTGGTTCCATTTTCACAGAAAAATGATTTTTCTCAGAATTTTTGTGAGAGTATTTCTGTTTTGGTAGTTTATTTACAGCAAGCCCTATTGAGTTTTATGAGCACATTTAATCATATAACATGTAATAAGCACATTAAATCATGAAACCAAAGTGGCATAACTAGTTGATTTAATAAAACAACCAAATATAGCAAACAAGTACCTAAGAGTAACCAACACATAAGTCTTTCCGAATACATCGGATGATCACCACACAAGTTGTTAATAACATACACATGATCAAGATAAAAATTGTCTTAAACTACATTTAGCCATCTAGCTCACTTCATTCCTATGTCTTCATTTCTTCTTCTTGCTAAACACTCCTTTTAGTGCCTTTCCAAATGACTTGAACCCTCCGCGCATCTCCTTATGCATTTGTTGCGTTTGGTTGAGCAAGGTGGCTTGTCGTTCAAAGAGAGTTTCATCGGTTCGTTCGGAAGAGGAAGGCATTTGGTAGTTTTGGTAGTTGAGAGGATCAAGAGAGTTAAGATAGGTGGTAGGAGATGGAGTACTTGCACGAGAAGTTTTGACATTATCATCATCATCGTGTTGATGAGATGTCGTGCCTTGATGATGAGAAGATGAAGAAGATACGGAATGACGTGCCTTGCTGTCACGATCACTTCGAGGTCGTCGAGTTTGTTTTAGGGCAAGAGGACGCATGACTCGATCAACAATGTCATAAATGCCATTGTCAAGATGAGGATATGCTTCCATGACGTATCGATAGAGACAAGTAAGAAACATGTCATACGGAAGATTAGCGTTTGGAGTATATCTAGCACATTGGATTCTTTTGACAAAAAAATAAGCAAGATTGTATTGTTCTTCGGCAACAACATAATACAACATGTGAGCAAGACAAGCGGGGGGGAGACGGTCCCGAATGTCCTCTAGTCCGAATACATTCTCTCGAATGAGTTCTTCCCATTGCTTCATGTTGGGGCTTAGTTCTTTGGTGAGAATTTTATTTGGATTGAGAGCGACCGTTTGACTTTTAATGGTACGGTCTACCACGACACGTTCCAATTCAAGAAGTCGACGAATGTCGTCAGGAGTAGGAAGATCAGTGCAATATGGTCCCTCGGTTTCTTGAGAATATTCAAGAGATGCAAGGTCCCACTCGTTTGTAAAAACGGCTTGACTATTGTATGGAATTTGAAGGGATTTGACCGATTGAGTCGAGATAAGGAGTTATTGAATTCGTGATGATCATAAAAAGCAGTGACAAGAAGTCATAGTTCATCGGTTTTGTACTTGACTTGACTGATAAAAGTCAGAATAAAATCTCGAAAATTGGTTCGTTGATTTGAAAATACAATTGATGCGAATGTTAGTAAAGAGACACTACGATATTGGTTGGATTTGTAATATGTCTTGATCTACACACGACCTTCGTGAATGTGCTGGTTTAATAGTTTGTAGAATTGGGCAATAGTAGGGGAGATGCCGGGAATTTTGGATACTTTTGGGATGTAGGATTTACTGAGAGATATATCGGTGGTAGTAGCTTTCGGCATTTTTGTCACCTAAACAAGTCAACAACAATGTAAAAAAAATGCAAAAATAAAAAGAGTATGTAAGAAAAATACTATATGTGGGGCCAAAATTACTTCGACTCTAAAAAATAAAAACCTACTGTAAGAAGTAATCCATATGTTCCTTAATTTATTTTTCACTTAATCTAGAGTATCGAAAAATATATATTAGTTATATATTATATATTTCAACATCTAGGAAATGACCCAAACACTCCCTTTATCAATACAATACTTGACCAAGATTGTCGAAAGATATACGTTAAGTTGTATATTTAGTTGACAAATATTAGTTCATCATTTTTTTGACTTGGTGAGAGTTAAATGGTGTTTCTTTTGACTCAACACTATGTTTAGACCGTTAAACCAAACGCCTTTATTTACACTTTTTATAATAATGTAATCAATATAAAAATATATTGAAATAATATCTTTTATGACTTAACACAAGCTAGTTATGTGATTATAGAAGTGACAAAACTATCGTGATGGTCATTTTGACTCTAAAAATTGATCCTAAGAAACGAACCAAGCTAGTTTTGTCACTTCTATAATCACATAACTAGCTTGTGTAGGAGTCATGCAATCAATATATATATATATGAATTATATATCTTGATGACTTACACAAGCTAGTTATGTGATTATAGAAGTGACAAAACTATCATGATGGTCAATTTTATAAAACTTTATTCATTGAGTCGAAAAATAAACGTTTAGATACGTATGTTTCGATAGACAATGTATGATTATTTTAACATGTTTTTGGCATGAATCAAAAATGTATTAACTTTTTGTTTTGATTTTTTAAAAATTTTTTTGAAAATAAATGTAAATTTTTTACGAATTTTTGAACCAAAAAAAAATGTGACTTAATCCCTAATAAAATTTGAAGCCTATGAACCTACGGGAATCATTATAGTTATGGAGTTTCCTAGACTTAATAAAGGAAAAAAAAAAATTATAGAAAGTTTGTGAAAAAAACCTAATTTTGATTGAAAGCAAAATTGGATGAAATTGAAAAGGAAAAGTGTAAGAAATCTTACAATAGATGTTGTTAATCGTGTTGTAGGTGATTGCCCCTTGCGAAATTGGATGGATTTTGAGCTTGAGGATATAATTTTAAAGGTTTGGGTTGTGGTTTTCGTCACTCAACAGGTAGGAGAAGAGGGAAGAGAGAAAAGTGATGTTTGGTATATAAAATTCGACTGTAAGAGGGTGTTTGGTTTCACAGATAAGCGGTCTCCTTAATTAATTAAGAGGGTCACCCTCTTTACACGGCCGGTCCCTAATTTTTAAGGGGGGCGCCATTATGATTTTTTTTTTTGATTTTTGGCTAGTTGTGTGAGAATGATATTGAAATTTTTTAATTAACTTTTGTTATAAATAAAAAGTTCTTGACTATCTCGGACGAGAAAATCATGATTTCAATCATAGATTAATTGGTGACTAACTCTTGCGAACATGATGAATTAATTTCTTCGAATGAAAAAATTAATTGATACGGTTTGAAATGAGAAAGAGTAGTATGAATCCCTGATTATTAGGACATGATTTATTCTACTTCATGAGTTTATATTCGTCACTGGGCTATTCATTATGGGCTCATGTCATATTCTAAAGTGCCGCTAATTGTTGACGTGGTTATGATGTGTTATACTATTCATTCTGCTGCTTCGGGTTTAGAACTGCCATGTACACTCATTGTTTCATTTCTTGCTGGATATATGGTGTTCCTACTGGTTTCTCATTGTTACTACTGGTCGCTCGTGGTTACTCCTGGTTATATGTCTATTACTACTGGTAGTTCACGATTTGTGCTGGCTCTTTAAACGGTTTCTATTGGTTGTGTTACATTCCTACTGGTCGTTTGTGCTGGTTGAAGAAAGTACAGCATTAGTGACAGTTTTGCAACCACTCAGCAACAGTCAGTGACAACTTTAGTGACAGATTTGAGACAGAAATATGGTCACTAATGACAGTTTTGGTTTGTACGGGTTTCTTTGCCCGATATCGGATTACACATATTTTTGCTCATGGTATAATTCTTGATTGGTCGTTGGCGCTCCTTGTAAATTGAGCACGTTGCTGACGATGGTCAAGATTTTCAGATAAATAGAGACTCAAATTTATTTATCTCATGAAATTTCTCATTGTTTTTACAAGAATTATTGCTGATATCGGATGACACACACATTTTTTGTATAGTTCTTGATTGGTCGTTGCATGCTCTTTTTCATAAGAGAACAGAGCTCACTGCTGACAGTGGCCGCGGTTTGCAGATAGAGTAAAGATGCTCCCTTTGAGGGGAAGTCTTTATAGTAATGTCTATCTCAAGAAATTCTTGACTTGATTTACAAGAACTATACATCCCATGCACTTCTTGAGGGGAAGTTGTTATCTTCTGATGCTTCCTATTGAGTTAATATGACAAAAAGGGGAAGAGTGCATAGATTAAGGGGAAGTCTTCATCTTTATTAGGGCTTATGTGTTTTGTATTATCAACTAGGGGAAGATTGTTAGGAATTGTAGTTTGAGTTGATTTGACAAAACCTTGTAAAGATGAAGGATCTACAAGAGATTAAAATGTTTTATATTTATCTTGTAGTCCCTAGCCTCTCTAGTATATAAAGAGAGGTAGGCATATAGGTTTATAATGATTTCATTTACAATGTTAACCTAAAGGTGTGTGTGTGTTCTCTAGGCGGTAAGTCTTTTAAGTCACCTAGGTTAGTAGTTAGCTTATTAGTATAGTAAGCCTTTGTATCTTGATCAAATACAATGAAAGGCTTAAAGTTTATTAGTGAAACCTTGTCCTTAATTATGATTGTTTTGATTGTTATTCTGCTTGATCATAATTATGATATCCTAGATGAGTCAGATCCTTTGACTTAACATGTGGTATCAAAGCCTCGTGGCTCTCGATCTAGGATCTACAAGGTGTCGTGTTGTTGTCCATGATGTTCTTAAAGGCCACAAAACCCTAATTCTGAAAATGATATGGTTCGATTATATTTATCTCTGCTTGATTTGATTTTGTTCTTCATAAGCTATTTATTGCATAACATAATAATGCCGCATTTTGGTCTGGGACCAAACCCCATTATTATTTCAACTGGCTATAGGGAGTGTGATCTGGGATCAACGTGATGAACTCTAGCTAAGATACAAATTTTTGTTTATCTTTGGTAATAATAGCTTGTTTTTTTTCAAACCCTATTATTATTGTTGTGATTTGATCTGAGATAGATCAATGGGCGGTTATGGGGAGGTAGGTCTGGGACCAATAATGATCCATAACTGAGATATAATAAGCATGTTTTGTAAGCACTATTTCAGAAAAAGAAGAGATCATGTATGTTTGGATCTGTTTGTATTCGGGTTATGGCATGTTCAAATTGTTTATTGTTGCTTGAACCACAAAAATGAAAAGATTAGGGTTTTTATAAATCCTAGTAGAAGCAGCAGCAGGCTATGAAAGGGCAGCAGGAACTAGATACAGGTTTTGGTTTTTCTGGTTTGTGTAACATAATGATACATGTTTCTGGTCGATGATCTGGGCATGGTATAGCAGCAGGAAGATTGTTGGTGGTCATATAATGACATCTTCACATATATTCAAAGGTTTAGTACTGCCATGTACACTCGTTGTTTCGTTTCCTGCTGGGTACATGGTGTTCCTACTAGTTGCTCATTGTTACTACTGGTCGCTCGTGGTTACTGCTGGTAGTTCACGATTTGTGCTTGCTCTTCAAACGGTTTCTATTGGTTGTGTTACATTCCTACTGGTCGTTTATGCTGGTTGAAGAAAGTGCAGATCAGTGGAGGTTTTGCAACCACTCAAAAACAGTCAGTAACAGCTTTAGTGACAAATTTGAGACAGAAATATGGTCACTAATGACAGTTTTGGTTTGTACGGGTAGCTTTGTCCGATATAGCTAGTTTGTACCGCTAGCGCTGGCCGATATCGAATGACACGCACATTTTGGGTTTGGATGCGTTTGGATCTTGAACGATGATGATGTTTATGGCTCGTTTTGGAGATTATTTGAAGAAGACGTTTGATTATTACTTATTTGATGTTGTAGTGCATGGATTCAGGGGAAGTTCTTCATCTATATTAGCTTCAGGGGAAGCTTGTGCTTATTGGTTTTGTCATTATCAACTAGGGGAAGATTGTTAGGAATTATACTTTGAGTTGATTATGACAAAACATATTAAAGATGGAGGACCTACAAGACAAAGCTGGAATAAGCTGGAATAACATTAATGCTGATTGAAGATTAGTCAAATAGTATTTCATGCTGATTTATAGTTTCCTAATTTTATTTGATCTTATCTTGTCTTGTAAACCCTAACCCCTCTAGTATATAAAGAGGGGTAGGCATCTAGGTTTATCATTCATTCAATTCACAATGTAAACCTAAAGGTGTGTGCGTACTCTAGGTGTCAAGTCTTTGTAAGACGCCTAGCTTTAGTAGCTAGCTTATTAGTAGCTTAGTAGTATAGTAAGCCTTTGTATCCTGATCAAATACAATGAAAGGCTTAATGTTTAGTAGTAACACCGTGTTCTTAATTATGATTGTATTATTTGTTATTCCGCTGGATCATAATTATGATATCCTAGATGAGCTAGATCGTGGTTTAACAATCTTAACTTATATTTAACGGTGATTTCATTTTTAAGCTTAGTTTGCGACAAGTGAAAAGTCGGGGACGATGAATTTATCCTTTTTGGGCATTTTAGGATTGAAATACATCTTATTCTGTGACCCTAAAGTTATGAAAATAACGGAAGTCAAATACGTTAGTTAGTTGCTTAAAAAGAAAAGTACAAAAAATGAGAAAAAGGAAAAATACACAAATATGTGTGGTAATAAGTGTAGATATTTAAAAATGGTAAAAACGGGGCTTTTCAAAACTAGTGTTTCTTTAATTCCCCTCGATGAACACTTAGCTACTTTTCGAGGTAATTAGTCGAGGAGGATTGAGATTCTTAGTTTTCTTAAGTGTTTACTTATGGCATTGCGTGAGGATACGACAATAGTTTAGTATGGGGGATTTTGGTATGTGTTTAAATACACATACCTTTGACCTTTAAAAACGTGATTATAAGACTAAAAACATACCAAAAATACATTGTATTTGTGTGTTTTGCATTTATATTGTGCAGGTAACGGATATCTAAGAAAAGGACAAAAAAAATCAAGCCAAAACAACAAAACCGAGCACGAGAACGGAAAGAGCGTGAAAAAGTCAAAAAGTCAAAGTCAAAGTCAACCAAAAAGTCAACCCCGAAAAGTCAAAGTCAAAGCCTAAGCCGAAAATGAAGAAATCTTAAATGGGCCAACCCGTACCCATTTAATGGGTCGGGTCAGCCCATTAAGACATCATGTATAAAGGCTTATAAGACTTAAGTCTTATAAAAGCCTTATACCATTTAGGACCATAAACAAGCCCAACAAACCAATGGCCTGTTAAGACTTAACAGCCATCCTACTGCTGTTAGTCTTATATCACCACAAGGACCATCAATGCAATAACAAAATACAACCTGAGGGGCCATTTCTGCCAACCCCCTAACTTATCTCACCATAAGGACCTTCTATGCAATCAAACCATACAAGTTTAGGGGCTAAAACTATCAAATTCCCAAACCTTTATCCATGTATCACCAAAACAGTAATACAAACGAAAAAACCCATTTGGTGCCAAATTTGCCATAATATGGTCTTCCCCTTCTCCCCTGCAACCCCAAGATAAAACCATCCCTATCCCTTAACCCCACATCACATGGGCCATTTTCCATGTTGGCAATCCGCTAACACCCCGTTCATTAAGAGATAAAATAAGAAAATCAATGGCAGAGATTATTGGACTTGGGGAGCACTCAAAATGGAGGGCTTTGATGATTTTTGCAACTCGGTCACACAAGAAACACAACTGCTCAACCCCTCACAGAAGAAACACAAGTGAAGACCAAGACCCTTAGCTTATTTTATATAAATAGGACCCCATTGTAGCCTTTCAAGGAGGGTCTTTGTAAGCCCTTTAGTGGCATCTAGCCTAGTGTTTTTCAGCTTATTGTAGTGTAGCTTATGTTTTCAAAATCTTGTAAACCTCTTTTAAGTATTAATGAAATTTAAGTTTTCTAGTTAAAATTTCTATTTTCCAAATTCGTGTTCTATAATTGTTAAAAAGTGTTTTATAAGCTCTTTATAAGCCATTATTTACTCCTATAAGCTGTTTACTTAAGTCTTACAAACTCTTTCCATAGCTTGTAAGGTTTAAGCTTATTTCACAAAAATTCACTCAAAAAGCTTTGGATGATAAGAAAGAGAGTTGCTAATTTTGGCTTATTTTGGATGTTAAAGCAATACTGGATGGCTTTAAGCTTAGGTTTAGTGCTTATTGGATAAGCTTAGGATTAGTTTAGGTATAGCTTATTGGTTCTTCTAGCTTGGATGCATGTATCTACACATAAAAAACTTAAATTTCAATTTTTAGCTTATTTACTATTCAACTGCTTATCTCTGCTTATTTATTGTGCCTATCTGCTTATTTGTGTTTGACTATCATGTTTAGTGCTTTAAATGCTTAAGTTGTAGTTTAAAACTTATTTGTGCAAGTTTTTCTTAAAATCTGTAAAAATAGCTTATTAATTAGCATAATCTGTTTTAGCTTATTCTAGTGCTTATTAGTTGTTGAAATCTGCTTATTGTCACTTATTAGACTTATTAGGTATCTGGTCTTGTGAAGTTGTGGCTTAAATCAGTGTTAAAAGGGTGTTTGGTTTAACTGATCAAATGGGTCAAAATGGGTCAAAAAATGGTTTTGACACTTGAATCAGTTTAGAATAGCTCAAAGTAGTTATAAAAATCTGTTGTTAAAAGTTTTTAAGGTTTAAAACTCAAAATCAATGTTTTTTTGTACTTGTGTTTTGAATCTGTGCAACTAACAGCTTTGTCATAGCTTATTTGATAAAGATTTTGAAAATGAATTTTATGTGTTGTTTTGGATTTGTTTATGGTGTAAAAATGCAGTAGTTAAGTGTCTATTTAGTCTGCTTTTGTTTTAGTCAAAATCTGTCTTAGTCATTTTTTCAGCTTATAAAGCCCCAATTTCATTAGCAAATTTAGGTTAGCTAAAATAGGTTTTAGCTTTTAAAAGTTCTTGCATAAGTGGTTTGGAGGCTATACTTGATCTGTTTCAGCTTAATTTTCAATTTAGGGCTTATTAGATTAGCTTAAAATAGGTCTGCATGTTAGTGTTTAAAAACTGAAAAACCCAAAAAAATCAGTTAACTGTCTGCACTGCTTTTCATCTAGCTTTTTAGTGGCTTATCTTGATTTCAAAATACTTTTTGAGAGTTGTTATAAGTAGCTTATTGACCAAGCTTTTCAGTGGTATGAGCCACTAAGCCATAAGGATCCATTAAGGAGCTTAAAAATAAGCTCAAAAAGTATTCCTTAGGCTATTTGGCTAGCAGATTAAGCCAAAAAGCTTATTGGCCTTTCAGACCCTTTCTGCTTATTTCCTTGGCTTACTTTTGTTCATATTTGCTTATTAGGTATAGTTTATCAGATGCATTAGCTTATTTTTCTTTTCCATGTGCTTATTTAGTCTACAAATGCTTAACAGTTTAAACCATTTAGTCTTAGTATAAAAAGTCAATCTGTCATTTTCTTTTGCTTATTTCGGGCTTATTTTTAAGTTTTAAAAATTTTGTCTTCACAAAAGTTGTTGGTTTACAGCTTATTTATAAGCAGTGTAAAAAAGTTTTAAAAAAAACAAAAAGGGAAGGTGGAAGTCCAAGGTGAGCAAGGCTCGAACCTTGGACCTCAACACCCTCAACCTTTCACACCACACACTCAAACCATCTGCCCTTGGGACTTCTTCGGTAATCCCTTGCACAATTTATTATTTATAGACATTTTCATTTCCTTTTCCTATTAATAAGCCGTAGCTTATTTATGGCTTTTCGTAGCTTATTTGATAAGCTGGCTTATCCAGCTTATTTTTTCTAGGCTCTTCATAGCATTTAGGACTTTAATGCAATTTTTCAGATTTTTCCTTAGTTGTTTAATAATTTTTATCATTTTTCTTTTTCGAAATTTTTAGAAAGTCATTTAAAAATAGCAAATTAATTCAGAAAATTACAAAAAATAGTATTTAGTTTTAGAAATAATATTTTGATGTTTACAAAGTTTAAAATCATTTTTATCATTTTTAGATTTTAAATTTCATTTTTAGCTTTTTAAATTAAAGTTAGAAATTAGTTTTAAGTTATAAAAAGTAGTTAAAAATAGTTTTCTAAGTTATTATTATATTTTAGACTTTTCTAAAGTAGAAAATCATTTTTTGGAATTTTTAAGTATTAATTTGTCATTTTCTAGAATTTTAAATAGATTAAATAGGTTTTTAATTCATAGAAAATTATTAAAAAGTCAAAAAAAATATAATTCCTTTTTAGAAAATTTTCTTTTATCATTTTAGAGGTTTAGAAACTAAGTTTTCATTTTTAGGGTTAATTTTGATTTAGTTGATAAATTAGACACGTTTTAGGATTTCCGTTATTTGATTTCTTTGATAATTGCCTTATTTGTTAGTATTAGCATGCCTTTTTTTGTCTTTCCCGTAGAATTAGAAATCAAATCTTGTTACATTCAAACATCAAATATCAAACTGACTTTCGACTCTCAAATTTGCATTCCTCGTCGGGAAAACGATCCGAGAATATTATACTACTCGGATTTCATTGATTTTCTTTCTTTAAACCTTATCAAGGGTCACTTGATTTGGTTTGGTTAATATAAGTAGTATAATATATTATTATTTATATATACCTAAATTGATTGAAGTCAGTTAGCTCAATCTTAGTCGGCATTTTTCCCTTATTCACATTCATATCTAATTATACCTAAGGACTGCTATTTCTAACTATGGATTGTCCTTGGGTAGATCCCTTCGGTTCTGGTTGGATCATAGGACTTATACCTAACCTTAACCACCTTATGACTTCATTGACGTCGTGAGATTAATTGGTTGTTGGGTATAGAGATCGAACCATAAAAACCTTTTTCTAACATTTTGAAATACCCCCCCTACACATGTGCACCGAGATTCAAAATTATTTTGCACATGAAGGAAAGAGTTGCACTTAGAGTCTTAAAGATCACATTCTTCTATATCACATTTTAATCACATTTTCTCCCCTTATTTTAAATAATAAAACATTTAGTATTTGAAATACCAATTGATTAAAATTTATGACATGAAAAATTCCATGGGGAGAAAAATTATACCACGATATTGCATGAATTCATTTTCCTGATAGCTCCCCTTCAACAGTATATGTGGGATACCAATATTTATTAAAACTTGACATTGGAATGAAAAATTGATATGACACCACAAAATGTTGAAGACGGAGTGAGATGCCTTAGTGAACAATGTATATTAATTGACATTATAATTTCCACATTTTAATTTCACGAAATGTTTTTGGATACATAAAATTGACATTTATGAGATGTACCAAAAATACATTAAAAAGATTTTGTTTTAAAAGCTCCCCCTCAAAAATTGATTCACTTGTTACGATGACATTGTTGAGCATTTATTTGACCAATTGTACCACTTATAATTATTAAATATTGTACCAATTGTTAAATATATTGAGGAAGGGAGTTTTGAACACACAATTTTAACAAATACTACTTTTATGAAAAGATACCACACATTATATTGTAGACAATTTGACATTGAAAGTTCTTTTTGAAAAATTGTGTTCAGCGGTTTAAAAAAAACCATGATAGAAGACTTCTCTGCTATATAAAGAGTAAGCGCACTAAAAAGTACACTCCCCTATTACATTCGGGTCTGAGTTATGCACTGATGTGTACATAAGTCATAGAGTAAAATTTAGAAATGACATATTTTGAAAGCATTTGAAACTCTTGCTTGAACTTCATTTACACGCCCGTGTCGTTGTTAATCAACATTTCTGGGTACGTAAATGTTATCGATTCCAAGAGACATATCGAGAAGATTCTTTTTGGTATTTTTGAAATTTTCTAATTTTATATTTTGTTTTTATAGATTTTATATTTTTCTATTTCTTTTTGTTGGTTTTATTTTTTTGTATTTTTTTTTTCAAAAATATTTATAAATCAAAATAAAGAGAAAAAAAATATATTTAGAAGTCGAAGTTTCCATCAGCAGTGACAGTTGTTGCTAGAGTTGAAGTAGATGAAATTGAATCTGGTTGTCGTTGACGTCTATCGGGTGCATCAGCAGCAGTAACAGCGGAAGACTTTGAAACAACTTGATTTACTCCATTGAAATATTCGTCGATCAAAGGACCAAATAGACTTTCCAACTCTATCATATCTGCTGTAGGAACTTTTGTTGACATTGTGGTGCGAGGCTTGAACCGTTTTGTTCAAACGTCATTGATAACGCTCATATTATACATGTTTTTATATGCGTTATCAATGCTTTTATCTATATTTATCAGTTAAATATAAGAACTTTTGGTATAGAATATAGTATATTTGCTATTGTAGGTTCTTAGAAAATGTCGAGGAAGAAAACAAAAGAATACACAATGATATGGAGCTTAAAAGTACACTTAAAGACATCCGGAGCTCAAATGGAACAAAACCAAGTATTTATACACAACGAAAAGCAAGTTAGAAGAAAATAAATGACTAAAGCTGAAAAAGACCATAAGTGCGCCGCACTTTGCCCAAGTGCGCCACACTTCCTTCAAAAGTCAAAGAATTAAAGTCTCAGTCAAAGAAGTGCATTAACTCCTCAAAACTGCCGCACTTATTTTTAAGTGCGCCGCACTTCCTGTGAAACCATTAAATGCTATCGCATTAACACCCAAAGTCTGCCGCACTTTTTCCTAAGTGCGCCGCACTTTGACCCCAAACTCAGCCTATAAATAAGGACAAAAATCTCATACAAAAAAATTTCATTCTATCATCCCTTCTCATATATAACACACACACACACACTCTTTAAATCAACTGGGAAAGGAGGAAGGATTGGTGAGGATCTTAGGATCCAATGATCCAAACACCCCTTTAATCCATGGCAAACAACTATATCACCACCACTACCATAGCCACGAATTATTACTCTACCACCATGATTTACAGACCTCCAATTCATCACTATTACATAACCTAAACTCATTACTCGAAGGATTCACACCAATTCCTTTCGAGTCACTACCATAAACCTCGTTGCCAAACACTCTATTTGGTTACACGTTGCGGATTCCCTGAAGAGACGTGATATATCCTCAGGTTGATTCAGTAGCATTGGTTGATGGTTGATCATGGATACTTGGGTTGTTGGACTAGTGCTTGTTGTAGTTGGAATATTGGTTTTGGTACTTTATAGTCGAATTACTTACATAAACGGATCTGGTACATTTCTTTACTAATAATATTGATATGTTGCTGAGTTTATTTATGTTTGTTATGTTGGTTATTGGTTTGGCTATGATATGGATCTATGTCGTTACTTAGAAGATATGTGCATAACTTTTGAATATGAATGCTTATGAATTAGATATTATTTTACTTGGATCATTATTTATCTTTTGATTTGTCATTGTAGTAGAAGTAGGTCGAAAGGCTCTATTGTCTTGATGAATTCCGCATTGTCTGTCTATAACAATTCGATGCTAATCTTGTAAGAATTGATTAGTAAATCTATAAATAACCCAAGTAGAATTATGTGTAAGACCCTTCCTTATGTTGACCGACCGGGTTGGGAGGAATTCATATATATGCATATTTGATATAAACCATTCTTAATGCACTAGTGATGATGTAGTATATAGGCCGAAAGGATTCTATGTTATCATTGGTAGATATGCTTGTTATTATGATTTCCCAACATATATGACTTGTATGCTTTGTTTATATAAAGTTTAGCAATATCTATATCTATTATGCTTGGTATCTTGCTTGCTTTACACACGTTTACGCTATTTGACCCATGCCAATCAATTAGCTTTGTTACTTAATAAACAATCTGTGAATTGCTACAAATCCCGTGGAACAACCTGGACTTACCTAAAGCTATACTATACACGAACGAGTATACTTCCTGAGTGTTGTGTTTTTAGTCAAAATCGGTATTTCTAATCGAATCCAAGAGACATGTCGAGAAGATTCTTTTTGGTATTTTTAAAATTTTTTGATTTTATATTTTGTTTTTATAGGTTTTATATTTTTGTATTTTTTTTGTTGGTTTTATATTTTTGTGTTTTCTTTTTTCTAAAATATTTATAAATCAAAATAAAGAGAAAAATAAAATTATATACACGTCGAAGTTTCCATCAGCAGTGACAGTTGATGCTAGAGTTGAATCTGGTTGTTGTTGACGTTTATCGGGTGCATCAGCGGCAGTAACAGTGGAAGACTTTGAAACAACTTGATTGACTCCATTGAAATATTCGTTGAACAAAGGACCGAATAGACTTTCCAACTCTATCATATCTGTTGTAGAAACTTTTGTTGACATTGTGGTGCGAGGCTTGAACCGTTTTGTTCAAACGTCATTTGACATTAAGGTTCGAGGCTTGATCTGTTGTGATCAAACGTCATTTGACATTAAGGTTCGAGGCTTGACCTGTTGTGATCAAACATCATTTTTCTGATCAGTTTTGAATTCACTTAAACACTGATTTTTAAGATATTAGCTTTTTCAGCAACCATACTCTGAGATTATCTGGCTTGACATTGTTAGATGTACTTGCGCTTAAATCAAAATCTTGTTCCTTCTAAACATTGATTGATGTACATGAACTTAAATCCAGAGTTTGTTTGCTTTCATGAATATTAGGGATATCTATATTTGAACCATTTATGGGTTCACTGTTATCCTTGCTTGTACAAGAGTCGAATAACTTCCCTGTAGGAATCCATCTAAGACCAACAGATTTGAAAATTCTACCCGTGGGTTTCCACCTAAGATCAGATCTAGGAGATGTTTTCTCATACATAGCGGAAGTCTTATTAGGAGAAAACCTATGTCTTGTAAAGATCTGCCTATCAGGTTTTTGAGTATGACTCTTTTGATCTACAGGTTTGTTACGGTTTCTAGTCTTATGGGATTGGATCTTATTATGTAAATTCACTTCCTTCAGGAGTTTTGTTATACAAGCATCATGATTTACATTAAAGACACACTTATGACATATAGAACAAACAAAGTGTTTGGAATCTGAGAAAGAACTAGAACTCTTAGAATGGTCTGCTTTGGGCACAACCATTATCGTTATGCAATTACTCTTAGATACAGGAAAACTCCTAGTTGAGTGATTAGTGCTCATATTTTTTGGTTTGCTACCATCAGCAATGCTTTGAAATCTAGCAGAAGGTATCACACTAGTTTTTGAGTTCCTATCTCTTTCTCGTGTCTTTTTCCTAGCTTCATCTAGATAGTGATTATGAATCATGTCATTTGAACTAAATCTTGGCATGTTTTTAGAACTATCCCTAGATTCAATAGATGTAATCATATGATCAGGTTTTGCAAAAACAGATACACTTATCTTAGGCAAATAGTGTTGAGTTACTAGTCTTGACAAATTGTTATTCACATCAACTTGGGAGGCAAACCATGGTTTTGAAATTGGAGGTCTTTCAGATTTAAACGCATTCGGTTGTCTAACAACTGATTAGTTTCTGAGTGATTGTAAAACCGGTTTCCTCAAGACTGATGTTTTTGCAAACTTAGTATCTACACTATTTCCTTTTGACTTTCTTAATTCATTTTTCAAAGCAGCAATTGCAAAAACCTTTTCCTGAATCTGAGCTTTTAAATCAGCATTATTAGCAAGCAAAGAAGTTGTCTGTTCTATAGTCTTAGATCTCGTAATTATAATAGAATCATGCAAATCTTTGTAATGATTTTTCAAAATATCATTTTTCCTTACGTAATTTAGCCACACTATGTTCTAATTCGATGTTCATTGTTTCAAGTACACCAATTTCCTTTTTGATCTTGGCTTTATTGCTTGTTTCATTCAAAATTTGACCATGTTGCCCCGATTTTAAAGCTTGATTTTGATATTTAAGTTCAAGTGCAATACAATGTTCTTTCATTCTTGAAAAATCTTTTTGAAATTGGGCAACATTCTTTTTGAGTAAAATATTTTCAGACTCGAGCAATTGTTTTGAGTATTCAGTTGTCTAGTTGTTAGGTGATGAATCAAGCATAAGACTTTTAATTTGACATTGTTCAATATATTGGTCAACTCTACCTTCATTAATGATTTCAGGTTGCTCAGTATGTTATTGTCCTATAGCAAAGATATTACATTCAACAGGAAATTGTACCTCAGCCATTGGCTCTTTGTCATATATGGGTCTGATATCTGCATCATCAGCATTTGTATCATTCCCTGACCTGCTGCTGTCATCTTGCACTTCTGATTTTGTTCCACTGCTTTCTGTGACAACCAAATCAGCATCTACTGCTTTACCCATATCAATCTTACTCTCTTGCGTCTGCATCTGTCTTTTATTCACCCTTCTATCATACTGTCTTTGATGACGTGTTCTTTCAGCAACAGACTTCTTGACATTACCCATGTGTTGGAGTAGTGTATCTCTGAAGTGTTTAACCTCGATTCCAGTGTATTCAACAAAGTACTTGTCTGTCATTTGACTGTCATAATCCAAAGTAAACTGTGAATCGATGAACTTCTGAAACTGGTTGTTTACCACCCAAAAGGCTGCCATGGATCCATCTTCTTGAAATTCATCTTTGTCAAGTTGCTTTTGTAGTTGATCTACGTTAAGGAGCATTATACTTGTGAAAGTATAACCGCTGACCAAAGAGTGACATGAATGTCCGTTTGAATCCAGTTCATGCGAGTGCCTATTAAGTCTTCTTTAGAAAGAACTTGAAGGTGTGAATGAAGAGATAGCGAAAATATGCATTTCATCTTTCTTTAGCTTTTGACATCTTGTATTTGATTGCATTACACTTTTGGTTGCAGAATCCAAGCTGTTTTCCTTTACTGATTTGCCTGGATGCAGTTTCTGATTATTGTCTTCTTCTTAGAAACAAGGTGTTTGTAATGACAACTAAATCAACTATATGAATCAACATTCAATGCCAGGAAATTGGATTGAATGATCTTCTTGTGTCCTGCATCAACTTCTTTTGTTTCAACAATTATAGAGTTAGTGTTGTTGATGAAGAATTATCTCAAGCATGTTGTTCCCAATGGAATCCATTAGGGGGGGGGGGGGGGGGGTTACAAACATTTTGCATCTTAGAAGGATTGAGACATTAAATCTTGTGTATTTCTGCTTACGCTCTTTGAATTCTAAATTGAAAGCATTTTCAAACGTGTTATGAGTTTTGTTTAAAATAATCTGCAATCAGTCTGAGAAATTATTTCTTTGGTAGATACATTCTAGTAAAATCCAAGTCTTGAGCGAAACGTTCTTTGAAGATAGGCATGGTACCAAAACTCTTGTAAAGTATATGTGAGAAACTTGAATTGTTGACTGGAGATAGCGCTAAGACTATTCATGCATCCTTCTTTTGGAAAGTTGTGTCTTCTCATTGAAACCTTTAGATAGTTAAACACGTAAGAAACTGTGTCATTGTGAAGAACACTTGATGTTTGAGTTTTGAAAAATTGGTATTGGTATTTGACATTTTGATGTTGTGAATGGATATTGGATCTTAAGTAGGTAAAGTGATTGTTGTTGTGGACTGAAATCAATTAACATCCACAGGATTTTACAAGTCTTTGATTAAAACAAAGAAAAGAATCGCATCTTTTGCGGGATTTTACAAAATCAAGAAGAAACCATAAAACAATAATGAATTGATGTTGAAATCGTTGTTGTCGTTGAAGAACTTGAACTTTTGTTGACGATTAATGAGCTTACAGGACTAACGGTGCACACCGGTTAATGAGCTTTTGTAACGATTAATGAGCTTACGAGGACTAACGGTGCAAAACCGGTTAACTTGGAAGGGTTAAAGGTTAAATTATGTAAAATAAGGACCAACGGTGCAAACTAGAATCAAGTAGAAGGGTTACTAAACAATGAAGGACTAACGGTGTTATTGTAGTAAACTCCAAAATACTTGTCATCTTCGTTTTAGAATTGATATTAGGGTTTCGATTGTGAATAATGTCTTACGATCTCATACGGTAATCGTCGGTAGCAAGTGAATATACCACGTTGAACAAAAAAGGATCACGATCACAATGGTAGTCGTTAGAAGTCCCGTAATGAACCATCACTCGAATCCGAAAACCCAAAATGAATTAATCGTGTATAGTTTTGTACTAGTTAAGTTGCTTATTCGGTTCTTAATGTCACGGTTGTGTATCCGGTTGACAAAGACTTGCTGCGTATCCGGTTGATAAAGGAAATGCGTATCCGGTGAACTTTGAACCTACTTATCCGGTTGAAGTTTAAACTTGCGTATCTGGTTGAAGTTTAAACCTGCGTATCTGGTGTCCTTGGTTTTGTACTATCGTCCTTGTAGTCTTTATCTTCTTTTCTTCTTTGCTTGTCTTCAACATGATCCACAAACGAGTAAGCTAACCGCAAAAAGCTCTTGTAAATAAGCACGATATAAGAACTTTTCTACCACAAATAAGCTTCTTTGCTATTCGGACCGAAAATAAGATGAACAAGAAAAAAGACGAGAGAAAAATAATAATTTGTAAACACTAAGCAATAAAGTGCTACCTTACACCCAACACACCATTAACGAAAAAGACAAAAACAAAATTTTGTTAACAAAATAAATGTGACAATTCGGAACAGAAACAAAAAAAACAAAAAAATGTTATGTTTAAACTTTTTGATAATTATCTTTATGTTTTCCGTAACCAAAAGAACCAAATAAGATAAGACTGTGAACTCAAATAACGAAACCACTCAATCACGAAACCCACCCTGTGGCGATTGATACCAAATGTTATCCCAAGTAATAAGCTATCCCATCACATCATAAGCCATACCAATAAGCAATAAGCTAGAAAAGAGATAAAGGAAAAATGAAAAATTAAAGAGAGAAAGTATAAAGAGAAACAAAAGAGAGAAATATTAGATTGGGAGGAAACACATACAAATGGTAACCAACACCCTCTCCATGTGTGAAGAGGGTCCTATTTATACCCTTAACCCACTAAGTGGCGTATGGGCTTGTTACTTGGGCCAAGCTTGGCATATGTTGGGCTTTAAGCCCGAAACACGGACAATATTATATTACAATCCAAGCTCGTTGAACCCGACTAGCCTATTACTTAACAAGACTAATTACGACTAATAAGACCGATAACATTCTTGTTCGACTTATATAAAATTAAGGCTAACACTATCATAGTATTGTTGAAGTCCTTAGAAGGGCAATGCTTAATTTATACGAGTAATTAATAAGTTCTCGATACTTCAAGCTATTATATAAATTTAAATAGTTAATAGCGTAAAAATAATAATAAATAGGGAACACAAGAGTTTGGTAGAACATCGCACTTAAAAACCCGATAAGATACCTAATGGGGAATGGGGCGGGTTTGGGGAGCATCTCAATCTAGACGGGGCGCCACGATTAAATCTCAAATTTGGATTAGGGCAGGTTAGGAGATGATTTTTGTAATCAAGATGGGATAGTCGCCCCGCTCCAAACCCGCCCCATGCCATTGATACTTGATGTAGTAATGACTAAATATATTATCATCAGCTCACTGTTACCTTAGCTTTTCACTCCTTCACCAAATCCACTACCAAACATTCGTAGTAATAAGTAATAACCACAAAATTAACCGACAAACATGTAGCAAGTAAAGAAGGAAGTAGATCAAGAAACCTATAATTGCGATAATTAAAAAGTTATTGCAAGTTGGAAAGTTGTGCTGAAATATTAATTTTGTAATGATAAATTAGGAGAGTATGTGACAAAACATAGAATGACAATTATAATACGTAATTTTAACAATATTTCAAGGTATTTTATGTAATTTACTCGTGTAACAATATTTCAAGGTATTTTATGTAATTTACTCGTGTTTAATTTTTGACATTTCAACACTAATATTTCTGCTTTATATGTAGTATAGATTTGATATCCATACAAGATCTATCCGAATATCTATATATTTTGAAAAACATGTACATGAGTTCTAAAACTGACAGTTAATAAATCTCAACATTTTAATAAATTTCGATTAAAATTTTGGATATTCGAATACGGATAATTTTTTAACACCCGAAATCTACATTAAGAAATCCTAAAAATCGAAGTTCTATTAAATAAGAGGCATAAAGCTAGATATAAAAGGATGGAGCATAGAATTGGAAGCTTAAACAAATTTCAGGCCTAAAACGGTAGCTTGAGCACCTTTATCATTGGGACTCCTCCGCTGTAGAGTACCAGTTTATTCAAACATACCCTACATGTTATTTTAAGCATTCTTAAATGTATGATAATACCATAAAAATTTCTATAGTGGGATTTGGGAAGTTCGGCCAATTCCTAGAAAACACACTAGCTTGTGAGGGCCACATCATCCTAGTATATTCCCGCACTGATTACTTTGTCGTTGCTACTAAGTTTGGCGTCTAATTTTACTCAAACACCGACGATCTCTGTGAACATCAACCCGAGGTGATCCTCATGTGCACCTCAATACTATTTATGGAAAAAGTACTCAGCTCGTTGCACTACAATAAAAAGGGGTAACACCTACGATTTTTTCTTATGGAAAGTTTTTGTAGGAAATTACCTACGAAATTCTGATAATTTTCCTACGGATTACGTGAACCATCATTAGTGACAAGTTTCCTAGTTAGTGGTTATTGATGGTTATTAAACTGTCAAAAATCCGTTAATAATAGTGACGGCTTTCCTAGGGATTTCTGACGTATACTTATAATGTCGAAAATCCTTAGCAATTGCCATTATCAAGGTTGATCCATAACCTTGTTTTTTATATGTCTTATTTGTTAAAGATTTCCCAAGAAACTTGTTCTTGAAAGTATTGCCAGTTCATTTTGATATAATATGTAAACACCCGATGTTCGGACCGGATAACGGGAAAAATAGATGGCAAAATCTTTCATTCATTTACGAGAAAGTAAGTATCGGCCTAAATGACTTGTAACAACCCGAGTTTTAGGTCAACGTCTATCCCTAGCCTAAGATAGTTATTTTTAATTACGTAAGTAATTATAGTCGTTATGCTATATGTGGTTGATGAGAATTTCCATTTATTAGTGAAATTCATTCCGTGATAGTTTCTATTTGTTTTTAGTATTTAAGAAAGTCAGAAAAATATATTTTATTGCTCCGAGAGCGTAAATATGTTAATTTTGTATTTTTCGTCGTTACCCCGAGTTTTTGTAAAACCATGTTTAAAGGTCGTGTTTTACGAGGTTTAACGTTTTATTAAAGGTTTTAAACTATATTTAGTGGGATTGAATAAAAATTTTACGAAATATGGTGACCCGTGTTTTATTAGCCGGCTATGCCCAACAAGAATAACCACTTGTATTAAAATTGCAAGGACTTATGAAAGGAGGGGTTAAAATTGCCAATTGATCAAACTTGTATTCTATAAATAGACACACACATACACTTATAATTCTTTTACAAATTTTTCACTTCACTTGCTCTCTCCCTCCTCCTTGCCCGTTCGAACTAGCACACACAAACAAACATTGCCATATCAAATTTATTACTTACATGCAATACAATCTATTTATACCATATTAATCCTTGTTCAATCCTCTACAGATCCCACTAAGAAAACCTCACATGCAATGAGTATTTAAGAAGTTGGGTTTTTGGTCAATTTCTATTGATTTGGTGTATAAGAAAGTGTTTCTAGTTGTTAGATTAATGTTATTTTGAAGTGGTTTGATTTGAAAAAGTTGTTTGGTTGGTCTTTATGATTCGTCTGATTATAAGCAACAAGGGAAAACCAAAGTTGATTTTTCTTATAGCTTTGTGAGTGTTACTTGTCATTATTTGTTGATTTATTTGATGATTATTAGATGTATGTAATTATAGCTAGTTGATTCAAGTGCAAAATGGGTTTAAAAGTATTTCAAGTATGAACATATGTTTGATGGTTTTAGTACATGTTTTTAGGCTAGTTAAACATGTTGGAATGGTTGGATTTTGGTAAAAACAAGTTTTGATATGACTTTGTGTTGACTTTTGTTGACCAGAAAGTTTGACTTGACCATAGCGTGTCGAGAAATTTTTGAAATCTAAATTAGGCTTTTGAATATGATAAAGGATGTTCTAAGGTCCGTTTTGATATAAGGTAGGCCTTGTAACTCCTAAAAACGAAGATTTTACGGCCGAGTCAAGTTTGAGTTATTTTTGGGTAAAAAGTCAACTACGAAGTTTGACTTTTGAAAGTCAAACTTGCGTATACTTTTGAATATAGTTTATAACAAGCAAAGGATTCGTAATGTTAGTTAAACTAAGGTGAAATGATAAGTTTGGGTTATATTATCTTTACTTTCGGCAAGCTTTCTAAAAATGGAAACTTTATTGAAAACGTTGTGATATTGTTAAGTAAGTCAAAGCGAAATGTTTTGCGTCGCACTTGGAGATTCTAGTATATGATTGTGTATACGTAATAGTGATATATATATATATATTATATTATATATATATATATTATATATCGTACTATATGTATAGCAAGTATGCAATATATGATATGTTATACTTTTAGTCACGTGCCGCTATATATGTACTACAATAGGTCTGCGGTTGAGGACGTGAATGAAAGTTTATTGCGCTTGGGTATGATTGATTTAATGGATCATTTGCTTAAAGTGAGGTTCATTAGCCCCGCATTAAATTCTTTTAATTGTTTTTAAACAGCGAGGGGATACATGTTTTGTTTGGATAAACTTCGAACACATATGAATTTTTGGTATGCTTGTACCGTTTATGAGATTGGTTTCCGCATAAGTTGCTATTGTCGAAGTCACCTTATTTCATGAACGTTATTGCCTTGTTGTGAGGTAAACGTAATGCATTAAATAGATCTGTTTAGGTTTGACAACCCTTTTGTCCGGGGGTTTGAATCCTTGATGGATCACCCTGTCATACAGGACAGATTTTGTTATATTAGGAATTTGTAGCGTATATGACAATAGTACCTTGTTTGGGGACCTTTTAGCATATGAAAATACCATATGTTTTGTTAACGTTCGGTGTCATAAGATTTATTGCGTTGAAAGAATAGAAGTTGCTATATTATTGCATTCGTTGTTTTGTTTCCCCGAGAACTATTTAATGTGTTCACAAGGTTTTTCTTATTGAGTAAATTTAAAACTCTATGAATTTCATCAACTGTGTTGTTGACGTTTCTAAAACATGTTTTTATCCCAGGTAACCAAGGCTGAAGGCAACGATGGCGTGGAGGTATCGTGCGTGTGGTGAAGGATTTTATGGAAAGACTTCTTGTGTGTTCCGGTCTTTCAAAAACAATATCTTATGTTGTGTCTAAAACAATGTCTTTTATTTGAAAACAATATGTTTTTCATGGTTTGTAATAGACGGTGGTTACGATTTTGTGGGACCTAAACGCACTTTTAACTCTGAATATTTATGGAACACATGTTTGGTAAACGTCTTATTTGAGTCGTTTTCTATTATCGTGGTGACGGATGCTATTTAGTAACACCAAATTGCTAATTTCCGCTGCGCAATCCGATGCCCCTCGGGGCGGGTGTTACAGATTGGTATCAGAGCTTCGGTTGTAGAGAACTAGGTTGTTTTCAAAACTCGGATTGTAGTCATGTAAGATATCAAAGTGATATCAAGAGTCTAGAGTTGTAGAGAACTGGGTTGAGTCTTTTGAAAAACCTAAACTATGACGCTTCTACACGCACGCCGATACTCCTCGTTGCCATTGGTTACATGTAAGGTACATTTATTAATTGTTACGTGTAAGTATATTTATGTATGTATTATATGTGTGATTGGTTAAGTATGGATATTTATGCATGTGTTGGATGCATAAAGTATTAGGTATGGGTGCGTTTGTGCATGTGTTATACGCATGATATGGCATGTGATTATATGATAACTATCGTTATGTATGTTTGAAATATAACTAGGATATATGCGGATCGAGAATGTCGTGAATCGTAAATTTTGTTTGTTGCGCTTTTATGCGAATTGTTATTTTGATAATAGTGTTCCGATAATAATAAGAAGTGATACGCTATTAAGTAAGTATTATATGATATTTTATAGAATATCACGGTGAAAGTGATTCCTCCTGATTATGATCATGATGTACCCATTGTTGAGCCGAATCAACATGATGATGCTCCTGTTGTTCCCGAACCTGTCTTAGAAAATGAAGAGGAAGACCCGGAATAAGACTAATTTAAGGAAGAAGAAGATCCTCAAGAAGATGAAGATGATATGGAGATCGACATTGAGGAAGATGAAAATGAGCCAGAGTTGACATATCCTTACGAAGAGGTGGATCCTCTTAATCCTCCGTCGCCTGCTTCTGAGTCTGAACCTGATGATGAGATTAAGGTTGAGAATCCAATTGAGCACGAGGATGAGACGGTTCCTGTTAGTGTCTATGAGGTAGGTGAATCGTCCACTGCCGCTATTCCTCGAGAGGATGGTGATAGATTGCTACCTGGATTCATGAGACGGGATATTGACTATCTTTTTGGTTGAATGGTCAATTTTCCAAGACGATTGTGTGGTCGCGAGACGGCGCATGCATTGGTCAAGAAGAATGGAGAGGCAAAGGATAGGTTTTATGGTAAGTTAATTTTAGATTTGGGTAATAAAGTGCGTTCTAGTGTGGAACAAGGAACTGCAGCAATGGAAAAGTTGGTTGGTAAAGCTCGAGAATGTTGAAGAAAAAGGTTGAGTGTAAGAAGTTGAAAAAGGAACTTGAAGAAGCAAGGTTTAGCAACACATTCCTTCGTATGTAGAATGAACGAATAGAGAGAGATCTCTATTGGACTAGAGTTCGAGCTCACGAGTTCTATCAAGAGATGATTCGTAGAGGATTTGTGTTTAAATAAAGACTGAATGAAGCTATTGATGTTTCGATTAAAAATGAGAAGAGTCCTTCGTCTGAGCCGCGAGGATTTCCTCATGATGCTTAGTAGTTTAGATTCATTAGTAGTATCTTTATTGTGTAATCACTAAACTAAATCCTCAGTTAGTAGAATTAGTGCTATTGGTTGTAACGATTTGTATAATTTCATGAAATAATGCAACTATGTATTAACTATTTTGTGATGAAAAATGAATGATTATCTTTTGATTACTACTTGATGTTGTGTGACTGTTGTTGTGATTGATTTGTTATTGTACCATGTTATGAGTATATTATGTTATGAATGCTTATTAGATTATTTTCTATGTGACGTGACATAATCATGCCTCTAAAGTCTACACCTTTGACTCAAGCTGCTATTCGTTGAATGATCAAGGAAAGTGTCAATGCTGCTGAGCGAGCTAGACATACGAATGCTGGAAATGATGCTAGGGGATCTAAATCAGTTAGGGGTCAGGATGCCGCACATGTTGTTCGTGAGTGCACTTTTGCTGGGTTTATAAAGTGCAATCCTATTGCTTTTCATA
>BQNB010032410.1:0-46389 GCA_026074375.1 Tanacetum coccineum | reverse complement strand
GAAATAAAGCAAAAAATTTCCTATGAAAATGATCCTTATATATATCATAGTGGAAATTATATTGATGAAAATTGCGGGTTGTTATAGCCCTTTTGCTAATGTTTTATATTATTGCCTTCTGAAACGGGATTTTTCCAGGATTAATTTGTTGTATCTGCTATATTCAGGTAACTTGGAAGATAACATGAAAGAGGCGGGACCTAGCGTTATTGAGAAGCCCATAAATGGATCAGTACATCTCGACTTCGACTTGGAAGACGAAGATGATGATATGATGATAGATAACATGATTCTAATGGTTGTTCATGCAAGTTGGGTAACGGTTTGATATTTTATACCAGGCCAATGGTCTGGTCCGACCTTAAACACTTTCTACTAAGATATATAATCTCTCAATAATACAAATGACTTAATTAAATTTTTTAGTAATTGCATTCTGTATTTTTACCATATTGACAGGCTCAACAACAACGACTACCTATCGCACAGATATCTTGAGAAGCAAAAAGATAGGTACTTCTAGCTTCTGCATTAATTTAGCAGTTTGTTTCCTTTTTGTGGTTTCTTATGCTCCTATTAAATGAAGGTTTAAGAGCAAGAGAAAAGCTGAAAGCTCTACATGTGCTAGGGATGCTCTCTTAAGCCAAAGTCAGAACCAAAATGAGCAAACAACCAGGAGTTTACTTACTTCCCATCTCTAATTAGATCTTCTAACACCCCTAAGCGCTACAGCTAAATAGGTACGTATTCAAGTCTTTCTGCCATTATTGCTGACTAGGGCAACAAAACCACTACATTACATTAGTTCTTGGTATGTTTGGGAATGGGAATGATAGAAGGTCCTTCTCCATTCTCTAACTGATTTCGTACGTCTATGGTGAATATAACCCATAAGGCACATATGTTTTACAAACCTAATCAAGCATTGTTCGACATATGCCTTTTTACATTTATATTGCACTTAATATAGATTATTTTATTAATACTCAAAGAATTA
The DNA here is from genome assembly GCA_026074375.1 of Tanacetum coccineum. NCBI lineage: Eukaryota > Viridiplantae > Streptophyta > Magnoliopsida > Asterales > Asteraceae > Tanacetum > Tanacetum coccineum. The sequence goes on along the minus strand of BQNB010032410.1, from coordinate 45,392 downwards.
AGAATATGTGTATTGATCATATCTTAAAACCCTTGCCACATTCGTTTGACATGTTATACCATTGTTTGCATATTATAGCGCCCTACGTATGGTAATGAAAGTGGGGATTGCATATGGGAACAACAATAGGAAATTGACAGACACGAAACTTACAATGGTACATCAGTTAGGATTCTTTAGGACCACTAAAGCTTTCATACGAAGTGGTCGACTAATGACCATTGCTGTTTATGATTATGTTTCTTTAGAATTTCTACATTTGCCCAGTATTGATTATTTCTAAGCTCCTTTTTGGGAAATAAACGTGTTTTCTAGGACTTCCGTTACTTCTGCCTGAAATCCGCACTAGAATATAGTGTGTCAAAACCTTCCAAATAACAATTTGCATCCTAATCATGTGGTCACTATATTAATTTATGTACGTCTTAATCCAGCCAAAACATTATCTTACCTTTGAAGGGGTTGTCGCCTACCATATTAACATACAAAAGCATACGATGTTAATAGGAGAAAGTTGGCATGCGAAATAAGAATTTATAGAAACTTATACCCAATAAAGACAAGTTTCTATGCGGAGAATGAATACGGGAATCGAAGACACCATATTGTGAAAAAGACAACCTATTAGAAATGCGGACACTTGCAGGGGTGTCTGCAATTTGGGTGTTGTTACTGATATTATACAACATATATGCACTGGTATAATTATTAGTTGTTATTGGACATATATGACCCCGTACGAACTGAATTTTTGCAACATTTAATTTCCGGTTAAGCTATTTATTAATGCATATATTGAATATGTGTTGAGATCACCTCCGCTAAAATCTATTTTCATATGTGTACAGGAAATTCTGCAAACCTCAACTACGGGCCAAGTAATAGACGAGTATGTATTCAAAGATCTGACAATGTTAAGGGCAACTTCATTAGAAAATAGATCAAAATTGTTGTGACCAGGTGTTGCGTGTGATGAAAAGGTATGTACAACATGTATTATTACTACGACAATGATGCTTGGGTATAACCATGTTCTAACTTTAGCTAAGGAGTATTTGTAAATAGTGATCAACTTTTGTACATTAATCAATAGATCAATGCTTCCTTCCTGAATCTTAATATCAACTTTTGATTCTCAAGGTTGTGAAGGAATATGATCGCTATGAATAGCTAGAACATTGTTGTGTATAGATTTTCGTAGAATATAGCAACATTCATCAGTACGTTGCACACTTTGTCCAACTTACACAACAAAGATTGTCGCATCGAAGACTGAAAATCTCGCGCTCCGTTGCGGAGCACAGGTTAAAAACCTCGTTGGTATTAATTTCTAGATTTGATGTTTGATAATTTCTTTGGATTTTACCCTCCAAAATAATCAAATAAGAAATCTGAATAATCCAAAAATTATTAATCAACAAATCTCTATTTAATCCACACTTAATTTACTAATCGCAAATCATTTAACAAGCATATAAGAATCTACTCGCTAAACATGGCAACTAAACGAACAATAATAAGCATAACAATAATAACAAACATATTAAGCTAAATAAGCTAAAACTACCAATTATGGAAAAGGAAAAGAGTAGAACCCGAGAGAAGCATCAAAAACAATGTAACACCCCCGATCTAATTAAACTATCGAAATACTTAAGTTTAGGTGCTTGAAGCATTAAACTTGAGATGTTTAGTTAGCTTAATAGACCCTTAAGCTCCATGCCTCATGAGTTAAAATGATTTCATCAAACAAATAAGCCAACAAAAATCTAACTATGATCCAAACCAGAAGCTGCAATCTCAAAACTAAGCTAAAACCGAATAACCAATCAAACCAAATAACAAAATAACAAAATAAACTAAATACCAAATAAGCCACAAACTCCTAATGAAATAATCAACACTAACCGAAGCAAATCAAATAAGCTAAAATAATCTAAAGCCAAACCAGATCTTCTTTTAATACCACAAAATAAACTACGGTGGAACAAGATAAGCATAAATAAGAGGTAAAACAGATTGTTAACAATAAGCAAAGCGAAGAGTAAATCTAAATATTATATGAAATAAGCCATATCGAAATAGCCATTAATATGCCTTCTCGAACCAAAACTCAATTCCAAACCGGTAACCAAAATAAGCTATGAGACAGCTTATTTGGTTAATAAGCTATAAAGAATATCTAATAACATACTTGATAAAGGAAAGAGATGTATTTCTAGAGAGAGAGTGGTTGGATGAACACTTTTAGAGAGAAAAAGTAAACATGAAAGAAAAATGCATTAAATGTGTGAAATAATGAACAACCAACACCCTTTCTATGGCATGGAAAGGGTTTAAATACCTCTTATGGTCGGTTAATGGACATGGTTTACATGGGCTTTCCATGGGCCTTGGACTAACTAGCCTAGTAAGTTTCCAAAAATAACTAAATGAGCTATCTAATAATATCTATGGAAGTGACCGACACTCTCGTGTTCTTAACAATCTCCCCCTAAGGGAGGTCACTCCATTTTACAAAAGCTTAAACCTAACATACTATAAAGGTCTTCGTTCTTGTGCTCGCATACTTCTTTTTCTTTTTCTTTTTCTTTTTCATTTTCTTGTGAATATGGAGTAGTTATCATGGACTTTAGGCTTGAGCTTTTTCCTTTAGCTTGACTTGAGTGTGAATATGTGATCTTAAGCATCTTGAGATCATCAACCAAGAATAATCTCTTTTCGCCTTCTTGTAAACTTTGCCATCTTGTGAACTTGTGACTTTTGGACCGACATGCTCATACCTTTCTTGATATGTTAACTTGAAAAGCTTTGATAATGCATCTTTCTTGAGGTTCTTTAACTTTAACACTTCCTCACTTCAAGTAGGACGTACGGTATCAGAGTAGTGGAAGTCTTGAAACATGTACTTGAGCTTTCATAACGTCTTTATATTTGTCGGTCGGGTATGAGCATGTGGTGATGAATCTTTGAGACAGCTGGAATCAGGTACCTTTACCTCCATCTTTAAGTATCCTGCATTAAAACAGTTAGTAATAAAGCGGGGGGATGAATATGGCTTTGTCATTCGCCCGTGTTTGGTTTGAGTAACCTTCGAATCTGTGAGGATCGACCTGTGATCAGGTAGATTCAATTTAAGAAGAATATCCTTGATAGGATTTCCAGCTGAAGTATCGAATCTTTCTAACACATATATATTAGATTCATCAAACTCAGCATGTTCTCATTACTGGAACGTCTCAAAGTAGACAACACGATAAGAGTGAACCAGCGAGTTACTATCTCACCGATTAAAATAAAAATTGATTTGAAAAATCAATCAACATGTCACTTGCTAAAGTGGTTTTGTGACACATTGAGAGTGTTAATCATTTCAAAAGTTCATCATCAATCGTCAATTCATATACTAGAACAAGTTTGATTCATTAAGAATCGCACCATCATTTCTTTCCAGTTGTCACAAGTTTGATTCATATAGAATCGCACAAGTCACCTAACATGAGCTTGTTTAATGTTGGCTCAAGCAGGATTTCCATCTTCACTGTGATTACTTGAATATCACTCTGATGTTCTGGCAAAATCACAAGGATAATGCGTAGGACTCTTTATATATTTCTCATTATTCACATTGTGTGAGATAGCAAGCATAATTTTGACAAGTTTCCTAATAAGATTTATGGACGATCTCTTTTGGCTCTAGACTCAATGGTGAACTTTGGTTTTAGTGATCGGAGGCTGGAGCAGACTGCCACCTTTTCAATACCAACTAACTTGGAGTGAGAAGGTTGATAGAAATGCGTGTAATCTCCGTAAGAAAATGAAACAAAATCTTTTGAGAGATTCTAAGTGGCTAGGGAGGGTTGTGCATTGCATCACTGGGTCCATGATGTCAGTCTTCAATGTCATCAATCATCTTTGTGATTCTTGACATCAGATGTATTGACCCAGTTTCTACCTAAGTGTAAGGAGGGCTTCTTTCTTTTCATCTTTTATCTTAACTTTTCTTTTTAATTCTTCAACCCCTTCAGCGCTTACCGAGACTTCATAACTAGTAGCTTGTTGGGTTTGTTCCAGTACTAGCTCCATCTCAGTTGGCACTTTTCCCTTATTCTTATTTTTACTCCTTTTTCATACCTAAGGACTACTACACTATCTAGTGGAATATCCCTGGGTAGATCCCTCCGGTTCTGGCTGGATCATGGGAATGAATACCTAAACTTAACCACCTTATAACTCTAATACAGTAAATTAAATGGTCGGTCTTTGGTACTTCCACATTTCTGCCAACACGTAACCATTTGCTCCCCCTTATATATGTGCATCGATTAATCAAAAGAGTTTAGCACATATATGGGAAAGCGTACACTTGAGATCTTAAAATCACATTTTTTAATCATATTTTTAATCACATCTTCTCCCCTTTTTAAAATGTTAAATCTCTTGATATTTTGGATATCAATTGATTCAAATATTCATGGTTTCGGGGAAAGGATGTCCAATTATTAATCAAGCCAATTATTGGAACATTTTAATGCTCCCCCTCAATATTTAAGGGTACATAAGACAGTGCTGAGTACAATAATTTAAATTTTTTTGAATTTACTAAGAAATTCTTGAAAACTTTGTACTCGAGCACTCCTTATTATCACCATAAGTCTATACTACTTATTTACATATTCACAAGTATATTATGTACGAGGTTTGACCTGAGATATGAGAACATCATATGATAAATCATATGGTCCTTTCCAGCAGCCGTAGGTCTCCCCCGTAAGGTCTTCCACCAACAAATTTTTTTAAATTCCGCATCAATCTTCTATCTCTAAGCTTCCTATCGATAGCCTTGATCATCACACGAGCTCTTTGCTTGTCTTGTTTACTCTATTTTCTCTTAGGCAAGTAATCCATCTCAATCCCTCGGTCAATATCATTGAGAGTGCATCACTAAACTTGTGAAGTTCATCAATACGCATCAGACGATTTCTGAACTTGTGAAGTTCATCAGATGATTTTTGTTCATTTCATTTTCATAGATAATGCCTTAGATATCAGGATAAGCAGTGTAGGGAGTCATTCTTTTAAGATCTGAACGGTATGTGTTTGGCTTTGTGAGGTTGATCTTTTTCTGGTAGCTTTTGACTCCTAATTGTTGATCTTCCACGCGTTCTTGAATGACGATTCGTCTAGTAAACATTTGTAAAGCCACATTCAGAGCATACCGTTCTTCTATGTTGAGGATGGACAACTTATCTTGAACAAGGAGAAGTAACATATCTTCAATGTCTTGTCAACAAAGTCTTTTGAAGTCGCCTTCTCTAAACTTGTATAGCTGATCGTCCTGTCTTCGAACAATAATCTCTTCAAGATGACTGTAACCAAAGTACTTCATGATCTTGAGGTTGGTTACTGCAATAATCATGTGTCTGGAGTAGATATCTTTTGATGATTCCATGTTAGAGGCATTTTCGTAGAATTTCTGACGTTTTGGACCCCAATGATAAGTTCCCCAGTAAGCATGCTTGTCATAAACAACTTTTACCAGACTCCATATTCTAGAAACCTTTTCTTCAATCCATTTTACTTGACCATAATCAGCAGCCTTCATCTTGGTGACGAAAGTGGTGTATTTCTGACTTGAGCTCTCGCCTTTCAAATATTTGAGATCGTTGTTGATGAAGTAATCCCAAGGAATAACTTAACAACCTCGTTCATTCTGAATTAAAGGTAGGGGCTTGCTGAGATCATGGGTATATGGCTTCCTTTCCAGATTGTGCCAGTCTAATCGGTCATTGGTAGCTTTAAAGACTTCTTCCAAGTGTTACTCTAGTTCCACTACACTCTTGCACGTGCCTTTTATAAGATCATAGGCTGGACCGGTCAATACTTCTTGAGTAAGATTATCAATTTTTAGCCGGTTCATTATGAAGGCAGAGAAGTCGATGAGAGTAGCCAAAAACTCATTAAATGAAGATTGAGTGCCAGTAGCTTGAGCCAGTTGTGAGATCCATGGTTGAGGTGGTCGTTTGTTAATAGTCTTTGTTTTGTGCCATTCACGATCATGAGTTGGAGAACTTGGTGGATTCTACTGACTTGCATCCTCTAGTGTCTCTCGTATAAGAATTACATCATCATTTCCTGTGTTGAACTCTTGATGTGAGTGTTCTTCCAAATCATCAACTTTTTGACTATGCTCCTCGGCTTGAGCAGACTTGCCTGACGATTTTGGTTGAGATCTAGATGCACCTTTTGAAGAACTTGTGGACTTGGACTCCTTATGTGTCGGTTCTTTTGATGACTAAGCTTCTTTGCTTGATCTCCTTCTCTTCGACCCTCGGTTTGATCCATCGGAGGGGTCTTCATCCTTTTCTTGATCATCTCGTCCTCTTTTCAGTGTGACAACATCACCATATGAGGAAATGGTGTCTTTGTCAGAGCTGTACGATTCGACCAATGCTTTGTAGAGATCCTTATGAACGTCTGACCTATCAATTGATTTATTGGTCTCCATTTTGTCAATGAAAATCTTTTTCAACTCGAATCTGATAGTGAAGCTGCTACTGCGTAAGATGTCTGAGGTTGATTGGTTGATCTAACCAATACTTCAGCTTCCAAAGATTCTGTTACAAAAATCTTAATCTTTGGCATGATCTTAGAGACTTGAGCTTGAACCTTCTTTTTGATTATTGCTTTCATGGTTGAGTCTACCTGATTGAGAAATTCATGATTCTCAGCTTGAGCTTCTTCTCTAAACTTGTTTGTTTATAGTTGAACAGCCACATCTATTGTTTCTTTCATCTTGGAAGCAAGGTAGCTATCAATAATGCCTAGAATTGAGGAAACAGCTTTAGCGATTTGATTGGTTTGTTTAAACTCAGACATCTCAGTTTCCAATGTGGATACCCGTTGTTCAAACCGTAATAAGGATGCAAAGTTAAGAATATCTCGTAAGGTCGTTGTTGGAATAGTTGTTGTTGTTGTAGATTCTGGTGTTTGTTGTAGAGGTTGAATGATAGGGATAGGTGGTGAAGGAATTGTTGTATCAGAAGAAGGTGTCTCAGCAGTGACTAAAACTGGTACATTGACAAGAGTATGTGACTGAATGTTTGTATTTAAGATTGAGTCAATACCTGTATTCGGAGAAGGATTAATGAACTTTGACACCAAGTCTGATGAAACAGAAGAACTTTGTTGTTGCACTACTGGAGGCACATAAGTTAAAATCACATGAGAATCTTCCGTGTCTTGGTTAACTTGAGCATCAGTCATTTCCGCATCATTTCTTTCCAGATTAATATTCACATCTTTGTACATATCATCTTCTTCGTCTTGTTCCTGTTCACCCTCCTTATCCTTATCATCACCCTCTTTATTTTCTTCTTCTTCTTCATTGAGTTCATATTCAGGTGGTGTTGACACACTCTGATCAGAAGACATTTCTTCACCATCTGCTTTTTCTTCTTCTTCTTCCTTATCATCTACTTTATAAGTTGACAAGTTAGGGTGAGTAAGATCATCTCCATCATTATCAGATTCAGTTTCTTCATTGTCATCATTTACATTTGACTCTTCATCAGCATCTTCCTCATCTTGACAATATGTCCAAGATTCTTCATCACTCTCTGAGTCATATTTGGGTACATCGGGAACCTCTGGTCTGACACCAGCTCCTTTATTTATACTAGATACCTTTTGTTGTTGCTCATCATGAACCTTTGACTGAGTGTCAACTCCATCACCTGAGCCACTTGCGTAAGAGCTGTGGAATTGTGTCTTGCTTTTTTTGGTAGCCAGCTTAATTTGTTCAGCCTTAGTTAATGCAACCTCAAATACTATAGCTAATCCTTGGGTTTTTGGCATCGTAGCAGGTTGCTTCTTCTTGTCAGTTTTAGACACCTTTGCTGAAGATTTGAGTCTAGAATCTTTAGAAGCGGGAGCAGTCTTATTCTTGGGAGATGTGTCAGACTCAGCTTTCTTTCGAACGTACTTTTCTTTTGGGGCTTTCTCTCCAGAAGCATAAGCGTAGTAAGTCTGATAAGCTATGGACTCCGACATTGCTTGATTTGTTAAGTGCTGTGGGAGAATGGCACAGTATACTTGAGACTTTTCATGTCTGGAAACACATCTCATAGAGGTAAACATTGTGTCATCACGAGCAGTGTGCCAAAACATCTTGTTCCTTCTTGAAATAGACTGATCCTTTGACATGAAGTAATCAATGATGACTTTTGTGAATCTCGGGTATAACATCTTGTTGGTTTTCTTAGTATCTTTGTTTTCTACCTGGAACAAGAAGTCTTCCCAGAGTAGATACACATAGTTAATGTTCTTATTATTGTACATACCCTAGAGAATTTGAGCACGGGACAGACGAATCTTTTCATAAGCAGTATCTTTCCCACTTAGACATTTGTTGATGATGGTGGCAAATGCTCTCCATGGTTGATGTAGGTAGTCAATACTCACGTCAGTAATGTAGTGAATGTCTCCAGAGTGTCCAAGATCTCTTAAGAAAGAGAGAATATCATGTTCCGGTGGGGGTTCTTCAAATCGTTGTCTTAGAACCTTAGGGAAAATCTAAAGAATTTCTCTAAATACTTCAACATCGAGAGAGGATTTCTTCTTGTTAATCGTGAATCTGATAGATGACTTATAAATAGTGACAGTAGCCCAGAGTTCTTGCATGTATTTGGCAGGAACTTCTGCAGTGATCAGGAATGCTTGATAGAAAGGGGTGAGAGTAAGAGCATCCATTACGACTTGAAATGTAGCTTCCTTTGGTTTGATGCTTGTTTTGAGTCGCATGTTGCATTTCCCGAACTCAAGGCGATCCGCAGGATCAACAAGAGCATCATCAAGGGCCTTTTGTTGAGCTTGAGTGGTATTCATGTTTCTGCTAAGATTTGACCAATACAGTTCATGTATATAACCAATTATATATAACACACTATAAGGCCTTTGATTATTGAACACTTAAGCTTGATTCATGAAGTGATGACTAGTGATAAGGCATATTAAGGCATGAAGCATATTTGACTAAGATCTAATCATCTAAAATGCAACTTAATTGGGCATATAGTCAACTTAACTTAATTAGACTGCTTAATTAACCAATTTTAATTAGCTACCTAACTAGAGTTTTAAATTGCATTCAGAAAAATTTAATAATAAAAAATTGCTAAACTGCCCCCTTAAGACAGTTGTTAAACCGCATCGTATTGGTTATTGTTAAACCGCCTCCTTAAGACAATTGTTAAACCGCCTCCTAAAGGTTGTTGTTAAACCGCCTCCTAAAGGTTGTTGTTAAACCGCCTCCTAAAGGTTGTTGTTAAACCGCCTCCTAAAGGTTGTTGTTAAACCGCCTCCTAAAGGTTGTTGTTAAACCACCTCCTAAAGGGGTTGTTAAACCGCCTCCTAAAGGAGTTGTTAAAAATCCTCCTAAAGGAGTTGTTAAACAGCCTCCTGAAGGAGGTTATTAAACCGCCTCCTGAAGAGGTTGTTAAACAGCCTTCATTTCACACTTTTGACAATCATGATTTTTATGCACTCAAACTTGTTCATTTAGCAAGCATATCTTATGAACAACACTTAGGTTCATTTATAACATTAATTAACCACATAATCAACACAAATGAGCAAAAACGATTATGTTCAACCATTTTAACACATTCATAACTTGAAACTACAAACAAGGTATGCCTTTTAAGGCTCAAACACACTTAATGAAGATAAAAACAAACATCCTGGCCTAAAACCCATCAACATATTACAATATTTCACTTAAACCTAAATTTTTAGACATAAATTTGATCATAGCACATTCATATGTTATTTATTCACAAAACTGGATTAAGTGAGTATTCTACACATCAGAACAAACAAAACCCCTCAACCAATTTGAAGTTTTACACACTTTTGATTTGATGAACCCTAATTCAAGATTAGGGTTTTCGAGTTCAAAAGTGAATGAAATCTTAATTCCTTTGAGGTATGCGTTGTATAGGAGGTGTAGAAAAAGTTCTTAGTTTTACCTTATGCGTGAAAACAGTTTGAAATGATGAGCAAGAGGATGACGAATTTTTTGTTTTGAAATGGGAGGGAAAAAAATTATAAGTGTGTGTTTGTGTGTGCAGGGGACGGGGTGGGGTGGGTGGGTTTATAAAAAATTGATTTTGATACATTTGGCCCCTTAAGTTTCATAACCCTTTTATTTTTCAATTATAAGTTTTATTAAGCACATAAAGTTTAACATATGGCACACTTAGTCTCTAATGTTTTTAACTAAAATGCCTAGAAACTTATATTTGCACATTCACTCCCTAAAGGCATAAACACATAAGATATAAGGCACAGATAAGCTGAACTTAATTAACTTTCCTTAAAAAATGATATTTTGTTATTGTTTAAAAAGCCTTTTTCCTTTAATCACGTCATTATTATGAAGAAGATATTTGACATTTTCTCCCCCTCAAACAATGACCCGTTTTCTAGTTAAAGAGCAGTAGTCGTTGTTTGAGTGGTCAAATGTACTTGAAAAAGCATTTTCAGATGACTTAATGTTTTATTTTGAAAATCAAACACCAATAAAATAAGATTTCTCTTATTTTCACACATAGCACATTGACGCGTACACTTATGGTATATATAAAGCACAGGTTGTGTTGCAAAGTAAACACAAGTCTTTGCATGGTCATAAAGCAGACCATGCCCTAGAATAAATTCCCGTTATGAGGTCAAGTTTTCTTTTTGAAATACTTTCCTTTAAGATGATGACCGGGTTGCTATCTGAAATAATAGCAAGCCATTTTTGGCATGTTTTGAAAAAAAATTAAACTTCTGCTCGAACTTCATTTACAGCCTCGTATCATTATTAAATGACATTTCTAAGACCGTAAATGTTATCGATATTCAGAAGACATGACATTATTACCTTTTTTTTATTTTTTTTTATTTGGTTTTAATGGTTTTAATTTTTGTATTTTGTTTTTATAAAGGTTTTAGAAAAAGAAAAATATTTTTGGTTTTTCTTGTTTTTAATATATATACATATTATATACAGGATATTTGAATAGGTACCACCACTATTCTTCAGCTTCATCTGTCAATTGTTTCAGGGTCTCCGGCGTAAAACTTCGCATTCCCAACTTGTTGATAAGAAATTTAATTCTTTCTCTGCCAAGGGCTTTAGTGAAGATGTCCGCTAGCTGATACTCCGTATTGACAAAGTAAAGCTCTACTACTCCGTTTTTAACTTGCTCTTTTATGAAGTGGAATCTGATGTCAATATGTTTTGATAGAGATTGTTGAACATTGTTCCAGCATAAGGCAATAGCACTTTTGTTATCACAGCACATTGGAATTTTATTGAATCCAAGGCCATAGTCGGTAAGTTGTGATCTCATCCAAAGGACTTGAGCACAACAGCCATACAAGGCTATATATTCGGCTTTCGTACTGGATATCGCAGCGCTTTTCTGCCTTTTTGATGACTAGCTAACAAGTCTGTCTCCTAATAATTGCATACATCCAGATGTACTTCGTCTAGTATCTTGGCAACCCGCATGATCAGCGTATGCATAAGCTGTTAGAGCAATAGAAGAATCATTTGGATACCAGAGTCCCCTATTAATGGTTCCTCTTAGGTATTTAAAGATTCTTTTTATAGTATGTAAGTGCTTTTCGGTAGGCTTTGCCTGATACCGGACACACATGCATACAACAAATGTTAGGTATGGTCTACTGGCTGTGAGATACATAAGGGTGCCAACCATTCCACGATAGTGTGTAGGATCAACGGCTTTCCCTTGTGGATCTTCATCCATTTTGGATTTCTCCACCATGGGAGTATCCACGGGGTCACTAGATTCCATACCATATTTTTTCAAAGATTCAAGAGCATATTTTGATTGGTTAAGAAAGATGCCTTTGGAACTTTGTGAAATCTGAAGTCCTAGAAAAAATGATATTTTGCCCATCATCGACATCTTAAACTTTGAATACATTATTTTTGAAAATTGGTTACATAGTTCAGGTGTAGTAGACGCAAAGATTATATCATCAACATAGATTTGTACCAAGAGAATATATTTGCCTTGTCTTCTGATGAACAATGTGGGATCCACGGTTCCTTTAGAGAATTCCTGAGAGAGTAAAAACTTCGACAATAGATCGTACCACGCGCGAGGAGCTTGTTTCAACCCATAAAGAGCCTTCTTAAGCTTGTACACATGATTCGGATTATCTTGATCCACAAACCCATCCGGTTGGCTAACATAAACTTCTTCGCGCAGCATGCCGTTCAAGAATGTCGTCTTTACATCCATTTGGTAGACTATCATATTCATGTGAGCAGCGAATGCGAGGAATATTCAAATAGCATCAAGTCTAGCCATTGGAGCAAAAGATTTTTCAAAATCAATCCCCTCTTCTTGATGGTAACCACGTGCAACTAATCGAGCTGTGTTTTTCAGAATTACTCTTAATTCATCAAGTTTCACCTTGTAGATCCATTTTAAAGTAATAACCATCACTTTATCTGGACGAGGAATGAGTTCCCAGACTTCAAGACGTTTAAATTCATTTAGCTCCTCTTGCATTGCTTCAATCCAACATGATTGAGTGAATGCGTCTTTATAAGTCTTTGGTTCAACTGATGTGGGGAAAGCATCGTAGTAATAAAATAAGGCTTGTTCATGTAGTTGGAGTCTTGTGGAAACAGGTCTTTCGATTTCACTGATAATGTTGCCTAAAGGATGATCCTTAGTCCATTTGTTAACATGTTCTGAGTTAGGAGCAACAGTGTACACAACAGTAGGAATAACATCTGAAGAAGAAGATTCATAATCATTTTCTGGAATTAGAATGCCAAAGAATGGATCGTTATTCATGTGTGCAACATCTAAGTCGTGATTCTCTTCTTCAACATCGTTAGAAATGACTAGTGATTGTGTTTCAGGTGAAGTTTGTGAGTTACTAGCAGATGGTGCATCTTGGTCAATAGTTGTTGAGGAAGGTGAACCAGTTGAAGCAGCGGGTTTTGGAGCTACTGCTTCAATAATTAGAGTAATTACTATAGGGGTTGGGTGATCAACACTTGATGGAGGATTCAGTAATTCATCAAACAATGGTTGAAACAAAAGATCCCAATTAGTTCTTGAAGGTGGTACAAACTGTGTTGAAGGAGGAGGGTTTGGCATGAGTCCTGAACTGATTGTTGCAGGAGTCATTTCATGAAATGCGGGTTCGAAACTGTTGTGTTTCAATGATTTATCTGGTACGTCAGTTGTAAATTCGAAATGCTTTCTTTGTGGGTGCATAGCCAATGAAAATACCAATATCAGCCTTTGGTTGTAACTTACCCAAATTCTCACTATCATTTGTCGGATAGCAAAGTGCGCCAAATACATGGAAGAATGATAAGTCGGAAAGTTTGTCATGTAAAAGCTCATATGGTGTTTTTCTGTAACGAAGACGTATAATGGAACAATTTTGGGTATAACATATAGTAGCAACTGCTTCTACCCATAAGAATAATGGAGCTTTTGCATAAATCAACATTGTGTGGGCAGCTTTAATTAGCGTACGATTACGTCTTTCAACGACACCATTTTGCTGTGGAGAGCGAGCAACAGATGTTTCATGAGAAATGCCAACCTTCTCATAATATTCATGCAAAGTTTGATTAACAAATTCAGTTCCATTATCTGTTCTGATTCGTCGGACAGGTGCCTTAAGCCGCAGTTGAATCATCATGAGAAACTTGATTATAAAATCTGGAGCTTCATCTTTTGACCTTAAGCACTTAACCCATGTAAATCGAGAGTAATCATCGAAAATGACGAGGATGTACTTCTTTCCATTAACACTTGCGATACGCATTGGGCCATAAAGATCCATGTGCAAAAGATAAAGTTTTTCTTGGTTGGTGTCTTCAGATTTAGGTTTGTAGGGTTTCTTCTTGCTTTTGCCCATTGCACACGCAGAACACAGATGGTCCTTTTCAAATTTTAGCTTAGGGAGACCTCGAACAAGACCGTGTCTAGCTAAATGGTTGATTGCACCAAAGTTCAGATGAGACAGACGTCGGTGCCATAGCCATGACTTAGTCTTTGAGGCCTTTGACAAGAGACATATAGGAGAGGACGCCATCATATCTCCAAGAGACAGTGTATACAGATTGTTGCCTCGAGATCCAGTCAATAGATCAACACCTTCTAGATTACGAATGAAGCAGGTGTGTTGACGAAAAGCAACTTCAAGGTTCGAATCACAGAATTGTCCAACGGAGGTTATGTCCAAGTCCTTCCACGTAGTAAACCCTTGAGATCGTAACATTCCCAATCTGATAATCACCATATCCTAATATCTTTGCCACGTGATCATTTCTGAATTTTACTGTACCCAAAAATTTATTGACGAAATTGGTGAGCTGAGAGCGATCTCCGGTCATATGCTTAGAGCAGCCGGAGTCCAAATACCAGAGAACAATTTGGACGACCTGCATTCATCAAGAGAGGAAGATGGAACATCGAAAACTATGGATCCCTAAGATTTACTGGGTTCCTTGTTGTTAGCAGATATAGATTTAATAATCTTAGGTTTGCTAACAGGAACATTAGTTTTAGATTTCCTAGGTTTCCTTGAGTAAACCAATGTTACTACAGGCTTAGGTGTATTAGTTTCTAGATCAGTTGTTTCCTAAGGGGCACTTCAGCAGTTGTGGTAATCTTAGTTAAAGGGCACGCATTTGCTACTATAGTGAAGGTCCGACCAGTAGGTCTCCAAGTGTATCCAATTTTTGTGAACACCTTGCCTATTGGTTTCCAAACTTTTCTCTTGGAAATTTTCTTAACAGATTTAGATTTAGCACGAGCATTTACATCATTGATAAAATTAAGAACACACAAATAATGATTATCAGAAAGTATGCAACCATTACACTTAACACATAGAGGTTTAGAAATCGCATTAAGCTTGGAAGGCTGCACATTTGCAGTTCCTTTAGGTTCAACAACACACTTCTTATTTTTCAAACTAGATTTAATTATCCCAGGGTGGGCTTCTACTTTATTCTTCTGAGTACTAATTGGTGTTTGCTGAATCTTATCTTTCTTTGTATTGCCTGAAGGTTGTAATCTGCTAGCACTAGTAGACGGTTTTACTATAAGTTTGTTAGAAACTAGGTTTGATGAAGAAGCTGTTTTTGTGTTTGTGTTTCTTGAGAATGTGACGGGCTCAGTGAATCTAACTTTTTTGTCCTTGTTCTTTGGGGTCACAGCCACTAATTTGTCACTTGAATTGTTGATGCTAGGGCAAGTTTGTCTGATTATGATAAGCAACTCCTGAATTCGTTTGGTATACTTACAAGCAGAGTTTAAGGAATTATTTAAAGGATTTTGGGATTTTCCTTGTTTAACTACTTCCCTAAGAATTGCAGCTTGTTCCTGAGTGTGCCTAAGGTAGTCAGAGTGAGCTGTCCTATTGTTCAACAATTTAGGGGCTATTGGTTCCACATCAACTTTAAGCATTTTTGGAGCAATAGTGTGTTTGGTAACAATATTTTCAGCTAAATCTTTTCCTTTAAGTTTCTTTAATTCATCCTTGAGAGCTGTAATGACCAAATCTTTTTCCTGAAGACTTACATTTAGATCAGAGATTTCCACATACTTTTGATTAACTTGATTAATTAAAGCATCACATTGTTCTTTTGATCAAATACAGGTTGGTTTAATCAAGTCATAAAGTTGCTTATAGGTCTATTTTAAATGTTCATTCTCCACGATAAGTTTTGACACCTTATGATCCAATTCAATATTTATCGTTTCAATCTCTTTTATGTCCTTCTTGACCTTATCCTTATTCATATTTCCACTATCAGATTTAATTCTCTCTTTCAACTTTTTTATGACCGTGTCTTTCTCTTGGGACTGAGCTATCAATTCATTTAATTCAAAGTATTGATCAAAATTTGGAGCACTTTGATTTAAAACCGAATTGTCTCTTTGAAAAATTTCCTGATTAAGTGGAGTGTCAACCTCTAAAGAGATGCAATGTTTTTCAAGAGTGATATAACTTCTGAACAGTTTATCGTAAGTCTCTTTTTCAATGAAATCCTTTTTGTTGAGAAGCTCAGTCTTAAGTTTGAGACACTTTTCACATTCATGCATATTCACATAAGCATTATCCACAGTAGAATTCATAATTATGTTTACTATATCTTTGTTAATGACTTGTTCCAAGATTCGTTTGTTCTCATTTAAAACTTGATTCAATTTAACTTCAAACATTTTGGACTCTAAACGATGTTGTTCCACAGCCTGTTCCATTTGATGAAAGGCATTTTGGACTTCAGTAAGTTCATCAATTAAATATTGATCGAATGTATTGAATATGTTCTTTAGTGCTTTTACAAATGGAATAATTTCATCCCTAAAACAAGCTTTTGTATGTTCAAATCCCCACGAGCCCTCAGTGATGGCTGTGGCCGTGGTTCTTTCTTTGACAACCACGTCAAAGCCAGCAAGATGGTGTTTAAGTTTCTTCAAACTCGTATTTACCATGCTGACTTTAGGAAGTTCTTTTGGAACCTCGACTTTGGTGGGTCTACAAGAAGGACTAGGATCTGAAGAATTCATAGAATTCTAAGACCAAATGGCTTGTTCAGCAGATAATTCAGTTTGTGGAACAAATCGTGTTTCAAAATCTTGAGAAAGTTGGTTGGGAACGGCATAATCAACTGGTGTGGTATTAACTTTCTTTTCTAAAACCATTAGATCTTGTTGTTTTAAAAGCATTTTTGAACGACTCTCTTCAGCAAGCATTAGAGTCTCTTCGGAGTCAGGAATCACAATAGCACTAGTGCTCTTAATGACATTACCATCATAAAGCATTGGTTCCAACTGCTGAGCTTTCTTCAGATAGAAAGAATTTTGAAAACCTAGAGCTTGTTTAGTGGTATGGTCATAAAAAAACTATGGTTTTATCAACATATGAACAGTTTGTGCTGATTGATCTAGTTTATAAACAATATTATCCAGCTGTTTGATCTTCTTTTTTAAAGCAATTTCTCTATCAATGTTTCTAGATTCTTCTTTCTTAAAATCATTTTTGAGAAGAGTAACTGTTTGCATTAAAGATTCCTTTTCTTTTAATTGTTCAGAAAGAGTTTGTTTAAGACGATCAATCTTGACAGACTGTTTACATGAATCTAAAACGTTATCTTAACTTTTTAAATCATCATTTTGACCTTCTTTCAAAATTTAACTTGTTCTTTATATCTTTCAAGCTTAGCAGTTAAAGTATCATTGACACTTTTATTATCCAGATTAATCTTGGTGCAATTAATTACTTGGCTTTTCAGTTGTTCTATCACAGATAGTATCAGTGTATCTTGTTGTGCAGAGGAGTTTGAATTCTGAACAGTTGACTGTTGTGTTTCATGCACATACTGAGAATAAGAAATGATATTGCTATCATTGGTTATTTCAGTTTTTGAATGATTCACAACAGTTGACTATTTAGAAGATGGCCTCGCCTGCACACCTTGATTTATCATATTGTTATCTATATTATCAGGATTGTGTACCTCAGCGAGAACATCTGAACCATAGTTAGATAAATTCGCCATGAGAGCAACTTTGGCAGTGTTGAGTTCATCACAATCAGAGTCATATGCATCCAAATCATCGGCATAATAAGCGGCATTATGGGAAATGACTGTCTTTGTGGCGTGACCTTCTGCAACTCCTGGATCTACCAAAAATGCTAGCTCTTCTTCATGTAGAATTTGACCATTTGCTTGAGCTTGTACCAAAAACACTTTATCCTTAAACCAAGTATCATCCCTTTTCCTTTTAGGTTTAGTGCATTGTTTGGACCTGTGTCCTTCTCCTTTGCAGTTGTAACAAATAACAGTCCTTTGTTTCCCAGAATTGCTTCTATTTGCTTCAGGAGTTTAGGTCCTAGTAGTACCTGTAGCTAAAGAAATTTGCCTCTCATGTACTGGTTGTAAAGTCACTCTTCCATTATTGATGGTAGCTAGTTGCCTAGGGTTTGACGAATTCCTCAGCTGGTTGTTGGTAGTAGGATAGCGAGATGTGACAACAACTGACAAGAATGACATCATATGGTTGATGGCATCAATGGGATCGTCACCTTGCTTGAACACTGGAATAGTTAGACCCGAGTCTAGTTGGGGAAATTCAGGTTGTTGTTGTTTGTTAACTGTGGGAGCATATTCTAATTGAGGGATGGATGGTGTTGGAGAATAAACTTTATGGTGAACTGATGATTGATAATCATTAGATGGATAAGTGATTAAAAGAGGTGTTGATGATTGATTGGTTGAGTGTTGTTGAGACGGATAAGAGGATCCATATTGTAGAGACTGATATAGTGAAACTTGTGGTTGAAATTAAGAGTTTTGGTATGAGTTTTGATGAGTTTGATAAGGAGACTGTGTCAGTTAATGAGTTGTAACTAAGGCAAGCGGATCTAAGTTGCGTTCATGCATTAAACGAACTCCATTTGCATAAAATTTATGTTGTCCCAAATAAGCATGAAGCTGATCAATGTTAGTTGTGTGCAAATCCCGAACCAGTTTGACATCAGTCACAAATTTGCTCCACTCAGGAGGAAGAGTGTTTAAAAACTTGGTATATACTTGAAATTGTTCCACTTTCATATTGTAGATGTTCATGTCATTAAGTAGTAGTGAAAATCTCAAGTAGAAGTCACGTAGTGTTTCCCCCTTCTTATAAGTAAACTTATCGAATTCATCATATAGTTTACACTCTTTTTCCTGTTTAGTCAATGAAGTTCCTTGCATGAGAAGTTGGATTCTTTCCCAAAGTTCCTTGGCGACTTTATGATTGCTAACTAATGCATAGACCTCTAGTGGTAAACCTTGAAGAATGATATTTGTTGCCTTGATATCACAATCAGCTTAAATTGTATCCGCAGGAGACAATTCAGAGTATTTTCTTGGCCTAGTCACACCATTTTCCTCAATCGTATGCCAGATGAGTGGACCATTTTCAACGAATTCAAGGATCATTCGTCCATGTTGTTTATTCATCATGTATAGCTCCATTTTGCTTTTCCAAGAATAGTACATATCCTTTCCCAACATAGGTGGATGATTGTCAGCACCCAAAAGAATCGCTTTGTCAGCAAGAGTCGTCATTGATAAATTAGTATGTTAAAAGAATATTGTTTGATCGAATGATGATTGAAAGAAACTGTGGCTTAGTGGGTTGTCTTTTGTGATTAAAGTCTTGAACCTACACAAGATTTTATAGCTCTTGATAAAACCGAGAAGACAAGTGAATGTTTTACGGGATTTTACAAATCACAAAGAGAAACTGTATATGTTACGTAAGTAAATTTGAGTTGTTCAAGTGAAGTAAGTTTATTTGTGAAAGATGTTAAACCGCCTTCCAAACAAAACTGTTAAACCGCCTTCTAAAGAAAACTGTTAAACCGCCTTCAACAGAAAAATTGTTAAACCACCTTGAAAAAGGAACTGTTAAACTGCCTTGTACTGGAAACTGTTAAACCGCCTTTCACTGGAAACCTGTTAAACCGCCTTGCACTAACAAATTGTTAAACCGCCTTGCACAGGAAACTGTTAAACCGCCTTGCAAATAAACTATTAACCCGCCTTGTTAAACCTGCAAAGTTGTTAAACTGCCTTCCACTATGACGAAACTTAAATTTTTCAAAACACAAAAAGACTTACTTTTGATCATTTTTTTCCCAAAATTTCTTGTACAACTAGTATTACTAAGCCTATAGGTACCTTAAAAATGCAAACTTTATGGTTTTTAAGCCAAAATTTTTGAAATCAAGATTTGTACTTTTTAAGACTATTTAAACACAAAAATAATGTTTTTCTTGAATCTAAGCTTGTACACCTATATCCTAAAGATACTAGATCTGATTTACCAAGGTAAATGATCTTTTAGTGTACACAAGAGCTTCAAAAACAAAGAAATAACAAGAAGAAAGAGTACAGCCTAAAAAACAAACTAAAAACAAACACAATCACTAAACAAATCACTTCATGGCTCTGATACCAATTGAAGAATATCTAATAACATACTTGATAAGGGAAAGAGAGGTATTTCTAAAGAGAGAGTGGTTGAATGAACACTTTTAGAGAGAGAAAGTAAACATGAAAGAAAAATGCATTAAGTGTGTGAAATAATGAACAACCATGGGCCTTGGACTAACTAGCATATTAAGTTTCTAAAAATAACTAAACGAGCTATCTAATAATATCTATGGAAGTGACCGACACTTTCGTGTTCTTAACAAACTACGATAAATAAGAACAAAAAGAAAGAGGAAGCAATCGATATCAAAGTGAGGTATGACAAAGATGCAGAAAAGGGAATCAAGCACTGGGTCACAAGCGTCGGCTGTGGTATAGATCTCAGATAAACAAATTCTCAAAGCACAAAGTCTACTCTACTAAGAAGATTCTTAGTGTGGTCAGTGTGAAAGTCCAGAAACTGCATGGTTATGGTCACTTGGAAGAGATTGTGGTGAGAAGAGCTAATCAACAACTATACAAGTTTAAATAATGTAACTTCGTTGATCTACACTTGAACGACATTGAAGACATGCTTCTTCTTGCTGTTAAACACAAGTTATTCGAACTTGATGGTAGTGATATTGTTGACTTTATTGTGGCTCTTCGTATGTTTACAAGAAGTCTTATCATCAAAAGACGAGTCAAGGATCTTTGGCTTGGTGTAGAGAGTTACCAAAAGAAGCTTAATCTCACCAAACCTTAAAAGACTTTTCTTGGAATCGAATTTAAAGAACTCTACACTCCATCATTTGACCCACCAGGGGTAATATTTGAAGACTTGAACAAACAGAAGAGAGTGATGCGAGCCGATAAGCTGTACAAGTTCTCAGACGGGACACTCAAGACTGTTCGTGATGAACTTCACCATCGGCTGCTCAATTTTCGAATCGAATACAATGATGACATGTCAAGGAGAAAATAGTCAACTGTGGATAAAAGAAGGTCGGGTCTTATGGTGGATTTGATTGATAAGCGGATGCTGGAAAGGCGGATCATTAGGAATCTAGAAAGATTGGTTGGTGCTAGGAAACTCAAGATGGACTACAGACTGTTGACACGTATTGAATGATTGTCAGGTCCAATCTCAAATCTTATCTTATGAATAATGTGAATATGTAGCATAGACTAATAAAAATAGGCAAGTATACATAGTGGTTGAGTACGAATTTTCTAGAATTTTTCAATAAATTCCAAATCTTTCAAATTAATGTACTTGGTATGTGCTTAATTACACATACCGTTTTCCATTAAAACCGGACTTAAATGACCAAAAACGTACCAAAAATACATTGTATTTGTATGTTTTCACTTATATTGTGCAGGAAACGGATATCCGACAAAAGGACGAAAAACCAAGTCAAAACGGACAAAACCGAGCACGGAATGGAAAAGCGTGAAAAGTCAAAGTCAACCAAAGTCAACCAAAAAGTCAACCCCGACAAAGCCAAAAGTCGAAGACAAAGCCGTAAACGAAGAAATACTTAATGGGCCAACCCGCACCCATTTAATGGGCCGGGTCAACCCATTAAGCTATTTATACAAGTCAAAGAAGCCCAAAAAAATAAGTTGAAGGGGCATTCCTGCCAACCCCTCAAACTTATAACCATACAAGGACGAGCCATGCAATAACTCAAAACAACATGGAGGACTAAACCTGCCAAATCCTCAAAAGAGTTATAACACCACAAGGACCATCCCTGCAATATAACAATATGACTTGAGGGGCCAGTTTTGCCATTTCCCCAAACCTTTACCCTGCCAACTCAAAACACTGTTTATCTCTCCCAAGTTTCCCGCCAAAACCATTTTAGCACTATTCACCATCACTTTCCTCAAACCCCACCTTATAAACAGCAATTGCCACCTTGGCAATCCCCTTTAATCCCATTGGTCCATGATAAAATGACAAAGATTGAAGGGCTGTGATGATTTGCTTGGAGCCAAAGGAAAATTGAAGGGCCAGGATGAAGTGCTTGGTTTCCTCTCACAGCAAAAACACAACAAACACAAGAAAGAGAAGGCAAAGTACTTCATCAGCTTATATAAAAAGAATGAAGACAGAAGTACAGAGTTATCTAGGAGTAGTTTAATTTTAATTTTAATGTAATTTTAAATTCTGTCAATTTATTTTTAAAAGCCTTTGTAACCTGTTTTCGATTTAATGAAAATTTCAGTGTTTAAGTTTTTTACAATTCTGTCTCTTTTAATCTTTATGAGTTAAAGCTTATTCTTATTTACATGTCACTTCTATAAGCTCTCTTAAGCCTTTATAATCTGTTTTATTTACAAAAGCTTTTCAATTAGCTTTTGTAAGTTTTCTATGTCATTTGAGTCAAGAAGTATGATTTTAGCTTTTGGAAGATAAGCTAACCAAGGAAGAGCTTATGGGTGCTTAGATTTGCTTATTTATAAGCTGGGTAGTACTTTAGAGCTTATTTAGGTTGTATATCCCTGTTTTGAGCAAGGGATTAAGGTACTTTTCATTTTTTTACTTTAAGCTCATTTTCACTGTAGCATTGCTTAATCCTGCTTTTTACTGCTTATTGTATCTTATTTTCTACTTTTATATACTTATTTATATTGTGCCTTGTTGTTTGAAGTTTCCTTTTGTTCTAGTTCTCTTGTTTCCTTATTTTTATAAGTATCTGTCTTAAAATAGCTATTACTGTTTGATCCTTACTCTTGCTTTATAGTGCTTATTCCTGTGGTCTTTTTGCTTATTATTAAGTTATATTGATTGTTGGATATCTGTGCTTAATTACCTCAGCTTAATTCAGCTTATCTTTGTTAAAAATTGGAATTCACATCCTTAAAGGGGTGTTTGGATTTAGGTTCAAAATGGGTCAAATTTGTGATTTCAATGGTTTTGGGTCACCAAGCCACTTAAACAAGTTTTAATTTAGCCTTTCAGTCAGTTTGCATAAGTTTTTGAAGTTTGAAAATCTGTTTTAAGGTTTTGAGAAATCAAGGTTTGCAACTGTGGAATTTTAGAGTGATGTATCAACTTAATTGCTTATAATTTGATTTAGTGCTTATTGTTGTCTATTTGATACTTGTTTTTGGTGCCTATATGCAGTAGTGTCAGAATAGTTTAAGTGTGCATTGCCCCTTTTGTTCTAGTCATATCTGTCTAAGTTATTTTTAAGTTCTAAAAAATCATTTTTTCAATCTAAAAATTAGATTAGTAAAATTGTTTTTTAGAATCTGAGCTTTTGAGCATAAGCTCTTTGGAAGCTAATCTTCATCCGTTTCAGCTTAATTTAGGTTTTAAAGTTCTTTTGCTAGCTTATTTTGAAGCTGCAAATAGCCCATTTGTCTTTTAAAGAAAACCAAAAACTCAGCATATGCTGAGTAAAATAACCTTTTTCATAAGCATTTTTCAGGGCTTAAATGTGTTTCAAACTCACTATTAATTGCTGTTTTTAAAAGCTTATTGGATAAGCTTTAAGGGCATATGGGCCTTTAAGCCATAAGGATCCATTAAAAGTCTTAAAAATAAGCCCAAAGGCACCCCCTTAGGCTGTTTGGCTAAAATTATTGGCCAAAAAGCTTATCTGCTTATTTAAGCTTATTTGCTTGTTGTTTTTGCTTAATTTAAGGTTAGTTCTGCTTATTAGGTTAGATTTAGCTTACTTTAGCTTATTTCACTTAGGACATAGCTTATTTGAGCTTATTTGCTTTTAACTTAGAATTTTTAAGTGTTTTAGCATTTCTGCCATTTTTAGCTTGATTTTAGCTTATTGCATTTGCTTATTTTTGTCCCTTAGAGCTTTTTAGATATAGCCTTTAATCTGTCTTAGCTTATTTTGAGTTTTCTTAGCTTATTTATGTTTAAAATAGCTTAACAGTTTAGCATTTAGTCACTTAGTGTAAAATAGCTTATTCTATCAACTTTGGTAGTTTATTTTAGTGCTTATTTTTTGTTTATAAAAAAAGTGCTTTCACAAAAGTTGTAGGTTTACAGCTTATTTATAAGCTGTGAAAAAAGTTTTAAAAAAAAAGCAAAAAGGGGAAGGTGGAAGTCCAAGGTGAGCACGGCTCGAACCCTGGACCTCACACCCTCAACTTTATAACACACACACTCTACCACTCGCCCTTGGGTCTTTTTCGGTTTTATCTTGCACAATTAAATATTTAACCACGTTTAGGCCCTTTAAGCTTATAAGTTATTTAAGCTTTTTAACAGCTTATTTTGATAAGCTATGTTACCACTTTTATTTTTCTTAGATCCAGCACTGTTTAATCTATTTTTTGTAATTTTTTCAGATTTTTCATAATTCGTTTAGTATTTTTAATCATTTAATTTCATTAAAATCATTTTTAATTCACAATAAATTATAAAAAAGTCAAAAAAATATAATTCTTTTTTATAAAATTTTATTTTATCAGATAGAACTTAGAAAAATTAGATTTGCTTTTGTAGGGTTAAAATTTCAAATTTTGATTTTTTAGAGAACGGAGATTGAATCTCGTTCACGTTTTTCATGTTTTTAAGCTTAATTTACTTCTGTTTTTGGTCTAGTTTTCTTTGTTCTAGCATTTTAGTCAATTAGGACTTATAAAAGTCAAAAAGATCATTTTAGAACTTAATTTTGATAAATTAGGGTTTTTACGTTTTTAGGATTTCCGAATGCGTTTTTAGTTTAAATTTGTGTGCCTTAATTGTTTTTAGTGTAGATTGCCTTAATTTTCCCGTAGATTTAGAAAACAAATCAAACTCTTGATTATTCAAGCATAAATTCCAAACCGATTCTCGATTTTCAAATTCACGCCTCGATGGGACATAACGACCCCGGTCCGGTTTTAAACTTTATGGATAACGAAGCGAGAAACTGATACTTCTGGATATATATATTTGTATTTGTGAATTTAAACTTATTGCTTTTTGGATTTTAAAAGTGATTTGTTTATTTTCACCTATATCATATTATATATAGTATAAATTGCTACAATCAGTACTCAACACTATGTATAATACCCTCATAAATTGAGGGGGGCATTAAAATATTCCTAATAAGGCGTGTTAATAATCGGAACATTTCTCACTCCAATTACTTTTTCAAACATATTTCAATCAATTGATATCCAAAATATCAAGAGATTTGACATTTTTGGTAAGGGGAGAAAATGTGATTAAAATATAAGGCTAAAGATGTGATCTTAAGGACTCAAGTGCGAGTTTCACCCTTCATGCGCTAAACGTTTACGAATATCGATGCACGTGTTGAGGGGGAGCATTTCTGAAAAAGCAAAACAATCAAGGTACAAATGTTTTGACTTATGTCACAAGTACCTTGATTAAGTTTTTCAATGGTTTTAAGGCAATGAGAACAATACCCAAAGAATGACCATGTAATTAATTAGAGTTATAAGGTGGTTAAGATTAGTTATTCGTTCTCATGATCCAACCAGAACCGGAGGGATCTACCCAGGGACATTCTAATAGTTAGATTAGAAAGTCCTTAGGTATGATATAAAAAGGAGTCAAGTGAGAAAAGAAAATAATGTCGACTGAGACAGAGCTAGCACTGGAACAAACCCAACAAAGTGTTAGTTATGAAGTCTCGATAATCATTGAAGGGGTTGAAGAATGAAAAAGAAATGTAAGGATAAAGGGGTGTGAAGAAAGAAGCCCTCCATACACTTAGGCAGAAACCAGGTCAAGACATATACTATCAGAAACACTGAGCTGTTGTTTGGTATTGAAGATAGTCATCATGGACCTAGTGATGCAATGCACAACCCTCTCTAGCCACTCAAGGTCTCTCAAAAGACTCTTGTTTCATTTCTCACAGAGATAAATGCATTTCTATTGACTTTCTCACTCCGAGTTAGTTGATATTAAAAAGGTGGCAGTCTGCTCCAGCCTTCGATTACTAAAACCAAAATGCACTATCAAGTCTAGAGCCATAAAGAGATCATTTATAAATCTCATTAGGACACTAATACAAAATATACTTGTTATTCATACACTGTGAAGACAAGTAATATCTTAAGAGTCCTTCGCATTATCCTTGTAATATTGCCAGAGCCAACATCAAACAATCTCTGCAGTAGGTGACTTGTGAGATTATTTATGAATCAAACTTGTGACATTGGATATCGATTCGGTCCAGACTATGAATTGACGGTTGATGAATTTTGAAAGGCTTAAAACTCTTGATGTGTCACAAAACCACTTTAGCAAGTGGCACGTCGATTGATTTTCAAATCAATTTTCATTCAATTGGTGAGGTAATATCTCATTGATTCACTCATACCGTGTTGTCTTCTTTGAGACGCTCTGGTAATGAGAACGGCTAGTGCAGTTGTGAAACCATGTCAAGGAGATTCTGTGACACCCTGTAAATTTCCGATCAATATTTTAGCCGTTTCCGTTTGGTAATTTGAATTTTTAATGTTTCGTTTAAATTTTTACGTTTAACCGGAAAGTTATCCTGTATTTATTTGAGAATCGTTACAGGAGGCATTTCGGGTTTTAATATATCGTAGTCTTTTGATTGTCATTACGTTTTTACGTCTCGGGACAATAATTAAAATTTTAGAATTTTACGTGAAGTCGTTACTCGTTTTCGTTATAGTAGTATTTCGTAAAATGCATGGAATATGTATACTTGCATGTGTGTGTGCATGGCTAGCTTGAAATTAAATCACCAACCAACATGAACCCCCTAGAAAATGGGAGATCAAATTGGTCCCGCTTGGGGCCTTGTCCTTGTCGACGATAACACACAAACACTCTCTCTTTGGATTCAAATTTCTAGCTTACAAGTTAAGCATCCAAGGTCCTTTATATTTCATTCATTCTTATCATTCTCCATTCAACAAAATACACACTACTCTCATCTCTTTTTCTCTCTTTGTCTGACGTACACAAACATACACAAAAACTCACACTTTTCCAATCTTGGATCAAAACCATTGAAGATATATTGTTTGAGGTTGATTCTTATTATATCCGGGTAGTTTTTAATACAACGTTTGGGTTGTTTTAGTCACTAATCATCCTTCTAATCATCATTTCTTGTAAGTCACCACCTTTCATTAAATCTTGTACTTTTGTGTTCTAAATAATGCATAATCATAAGTTGTATAATTTGTTTTATAAAAACTACATAAACCTTAAAAGGGTTATGTATATACACGAAAATATATAAAAGGAAATAACGTAATCATAGTTTTGTGATCGTGGTTATTTTTATGTAATAAAAATATGTACTTATAGCTTATTTGTTGGTTCGGCTTATAAATAAGCCCACATATGGCTTATGCGAACTTAATGGACTTATAAAATGTTTCGACCCAAAAGGAAAACAAAAAGGGAATGACTTTCTAGCTTATTGTGTCTCAGCTTATATTTATTTGGCTTATTTCTAGCTTATTTTGAAAGGACAAAGCGTTAAGCTTATTTAGCTTAACAAATAAGCACAAATAATACTTAACGGGTTTTTACGCCACGTCCCACAACAAAAAGCTCATGACCACGAGCTTTATCAAATAAGTTTTGTGGTTTGGCTTATTGAGTGTTATGATAGCTTATGATGATCAAGGACCGTTTTTGGATTAACCCTTTTTGGTATCGGGCTTAATTAATGGGCCAAGATAGTTAATAAAGGTTTCGGCCCACCTAACAAGCCCAAAATGTGGCTATAAGCCCACGGTTGGCTTAATGGGTTTCAATTCAACTTATTAGAAGCTTATTGATACCTTATTAATAAGTCACGTGTTTATTGCTTAACGATTTGCTTATCGGACTAATGGATAAGTTTAAATCTACATACTTGACTTAACGGGCCACGGCCCAATAAGAAGACAACGCACCAAGGCATAAAGCCCACGGTGCAGCTTATTGGATAAGCTTATGTATAGCTTATTTGATATTATACGAATTTAGATACTAAACGTTTACTTATTTTGAACGTTGAACGTTTCGGATCACCTAATTAGGCTTATTGGGCCTAAAAGCCCAATAAGGATTCTAAGGACTTTTCGAATTAGTTATTAATGGGATTTAATAGTATAGAGTTTGTAAATTGTGAAATGTGAATTGAAAGTGATTTTTATTAAAGTCTACGACTTTGGAAAAACGTGTAAACACGAACGGGTCATGCCAAAATTTTATAAAAATCTTTATACTTAAAAAATATTTGGAAAAAGGTAAATATTAAAATGTCTTGACAAACTATACGGGAATGGGTAAAATGCCGAACAATATACATATGTGTGTTTTACTCTAATATTAATATATAGGGTATATATATTATATACATTATTTATCTAAACGTTTCAACCACAATACTATCACAAACGTTTTAATTATAAAATCATTTACGAAAGTATTTAAATAATCACTTATGCATTATTCGTACTTTCTCTATCGTTCCGAGTCTAAATCGAAACCTATAATATCTTAGGTTGCATTCGTGTACAGTCGTTCGTATCCGTGTGATCATATTCCTAGACGTTTACTCTTTCATTTCACCAACTCAAGGTGAGTTCATAGCCCTATTCTTTACTCGTTTTGAATAAATATTTTATAACTTGGGGGGTGTGATAACATTTGCTGCTTTTAAAAATTGGACACAAGTACTTTTCGTGAGAATTTTCCTTTTTTCAGTGTTGCTAGGTATCGTTTAGACCACTTATTGCCCGAATTATCATGAACGTTAATTTACTTAACCGACTGGCTGGTTAAGTGAGCGCGAGTGAATAAATAGATCTATTGGGACTAATAATCCCCATCCGGGTTTGGTTATTCTTACTGGTCGGGTACTTGATGAACTGTATAGGCAAACAGATGTATATCATGTCGAAATTAGTTAGGTGGTCTTTGGTCAGACACCTGTAAGGGCAAGACTTATATAGCAGTGTACATGCTATCTTCCACTATTAGCCTTGGTGTCATGAGCTTAGTGCAACGTAAATGCTCTTTATGTGAAGTTGTATCTCCTATAAATGTTTAATACGTTTTGAAATCTTGTGTCCTCACTGATTATATTCAGCTAAAACTATGAATTTCCACCAAACTTTATGTTGACGTTTTAAGCATGTTTTTCTCAGGTGCTTAGCTTGAATGTCGTTGCTTGAGTTATGTGAAGTCTTTTGCCCGGACCAGTTTTTAAGAATTTATCTATGTTTTTAAATACCGTTGTTGTAATACTCATGTTAGCTTCGATTAACTCTTAAAATCATTTTGATTTGTTCACGATGTGAAAACTTCTTAATATTTTTTAAAAGTACCCTTAGAGGTAATTCTTTTTTGTTTGTACCATGGGATATATCATGAAGTCACGCCCACGGGCGTTAGATTCTGACGGGTACCCTATTTGGATGTGTGATAAGATTGGTATCCGAGCAAGGTTATAGAGATCAGGTAGTAATAACTAGGTTGGTCTTATATCAGTATGTGATACTTACGTATTTTATGTGATTACCGTAATCTACATTATAGTAATATATAATTAAATACTAAGTATAACTAATATTATGATAATTATATTGCATTCCATTTTGCGGCACTGCATTCGATGGTTTATTCATTCATTTATTTTTCCTGCATCGTGCACGGTTGATATAAAGGAAATTTATATAAACTTTTGCTTGTGCAGGTTATGGCTATCTCTACTATTTCGATTTTTTGGATTCTTCTGAGGAGAGTGTTGGGACACCTTTTGGACGAGTTCTTTGGTTTGGTAGGATTTACCATTGTGCAATTATACACCTACTATCGATCCACCCATCAATTCAGGATGACACCTAATGATACCTTTTGAGACACCTACCATACTCAACCTTATTACATCACGATAACACCTACTACTCACTAATACACACTAACACAATCCTCCATTTATCACACCGACTTCATCTTGACGGATGATACACATGATACACCAACATCTACCACTCATGAGATACCACTCGTTGAGGTTGTCCAACCTATTGTCAGATTCTACAAAAAAACCACCCAAATACCCCAACTTGCACCCATTTGGTGTTCGTCGTAGACGAGTTACCATTGTTTCACCCGGACAACCTATTCCTTATGGTCGACCATACTGCTACCATCCTAATGGGCTGGTACACATGATAACTGTGAGAAGAGGGTTGGGCCGCTACCTACACATCGTCTTGCTGTGAGACACTCAGTTGACTACTCTTTATCAGATCACTTCACATCCGATGATTCATCGAGAGATTCACCATCAGAGACGTCATCGGATTCTTTGTCAGATGCCCTATCTGATTCTTCATCTGGTTATTCATCTTGGGATCATTCATCACTAGTACTACCATCGGGTATGAGATCTAGTCATTAGTTATGTTTATTAGTACCAAGTATTCCTCATTCATCTGATGCTATTACCGAGAGACCATCTCATTCTTCTTATGTGGGTCCTTCTCGTAAGAGGAGTAGGTCCCCTACCACATCT
The DNA here is from genome assembly GCA_026074375.1 of Tanacetum coccineum. Taxonomy (NCBI): domain Eukaryota; kingdom Viridiplantae; phylum Streptophyta; class Magnoliopsida; order Asterales; family Asteraceae; genus Tanacetum; species Tanacetum coccineum. The sequence continues at coordinate 14,867 of BQNB010032410.1, read as the reverse complement.
GTACCGGTATCTTCACCTATACCTAGAGCATTGTCTTCTGTACGTGCTGATCTTTTACCACCACCTAAGAGGATTAGGAGTTCGGATTCTGTGACAGATCAAGAAGTTAGTTCGGACAAGATTTCTGAGTCATTTGTACTTAGAGAGACTAGTTTGAGAGATGACATTGATGTAGGGGGTAGTGATAAGCTTTACTCAGAGCCTGATATCGACCTTGAGATTCAGGCAGAGATCGATAAGTGTATTGCATATGCAAATGCTCTTAGAGCTGAGGGGATAGATGCTAGGGTTGTGGTTGAGACTGTTGCTCGAGAGGAGGTCAAGACGAGTGCGAGGGGTACAATTGGGGTTAGAGTTGATAGAGTTACGCATCTTGTGGTGTCAAATGATATCCCTGAGCCTGCTCAGGAGGAGAGAGCTATAGATGGTACTTATGAGACGTTGGGAGACCTGGTACAAAGATTTCATGATCACACTGTGGAGATCCCAGTTCATCGAGTTCAAGTTATTGACAGCATTCAGAGGGATCAAGGGCACAGGATTGTAGCGACAGGTCAGCAGAGTGCTGTTCTGTTGGAGAGGATTAGTGAGCTGGAGCGGGATAATATAAGACTTAAAGGCACGTTGGATGTTGCGAGTTAGAGAGTTACTCGACTTCAGCGTAGGGAGTTGCGTGTTCAGAGAGAGATGAGGCAGATTTGATGTTTTTGATTTTATGATCGCTTGAGGATTGCTAGGCTCGAGGCTTGTGCTAGGAGGCACTTAGGCTACCGTCCTTAGATTGTTCCATGATTGTTATAGTATTGATCCGTAGTATCTCGTAGTAGCAAATTATTAGGGATTTGTAAATCCTATCTTTTGGGAACCATGATGTAACCGTTAACATTTAACATTATGAAATCTAATATCTATTATTCTATGTTATGATGTTCTTAATCTAATGCTTTTTTTACTCATTGCATGCCGTATTATTACTAAATTGTGGCATTATCATGAATTTATTATGATTATGTGTTTCCATGTGATGAAACCTATTATTTTTATCGAACCCCGTTAATAATCGTATATCACCTAAAGATCTTATCGTGTGGTGTATTGTTATGATTGTAGGACAATGCCTAACACACAATCTGGAGTGATAATGACGCGTGAAGCGGTTAACGAACTAATTAATTGTCGTGTAGCAGAAGCGTTGGAAACTCGTGACGTTTCCAGGAACCTTAAACCCCTAGTGGAAGGTGGGGGTGAACAGGAAGACATAAATGAAGGATGGAATGGAAATGGAAATGATAATGGAAATAGAGGTGGAAACGGCAATGGGAACGGAAGAGGAAATGGTTATGGGAATCACAACATGAACCCCGGAGGTTATATGCCTGTTGCTCTAGAGTGCACATATCAAGACTTCCTGAAGTGTCAGCCACTTAACTTTAATGGGACGGAAGGAGTCGTTGGGTTGACTCGTTAGTTCGAGAAGATGGAGACAGTGTTCCACATTAGTAATTGTCCATAAAAGTACCAAGTAAAGTATGCTACATGCACACTACTAAACAGTACTTTGACGTGGTGGAACTCGTATAAGAGAGCAATTGGGATTGAGGTTGCATGCCCTGACATGGACATAACTTATGAAGTTGATGACTGAGGTGTACTGCCCGAGAAACAAAATTCAAAAGATAGAGACTGAGTTATGGAACTTGAGTGTGAAAGGAAATGACTTGACTGCTTATACCAGGAGATTTAAAGAGTTGGTTATGTTGTGTACTAGAATGGTCCTAGATGAGGAGGACAAAGTTGAGAGATTCATTGGGGGTTTACCTGACAATATCCAGGGGAATGTAATCGCTGCTGAGCCCACTAGACTTCAAGATGAAATCCGTATTACTAACAACCTAATGGATCAAAAATTGAAGGAATATGCTAAAAGTGCTAAAAACAAGAGAAGGTTTGACAACAACCCGATGGATAACCGTGGGCAACAACCAGCTTTCAAGCGACAAAATGTTAGAGGTAAGAATGTGGAAAGAGCTTACACGGCAGGAAACAATGAGAAAAGGGGTATGTTGGATCTCTCCCCTACTGCAACAAGTGTAGGTTGCACCATGAAGGGTCATGTACTGTGAGATGTGGAAACTGTAAAAGGGTTGGTCACATGGTTAGAGATTGTACGGTCGATGTTGCTCCAAACACTCAGAGGGTCCTAGTTGGGAATCAGGCGGGTATTGTTTGTTATGAGTGTGGAAAGCTGAGACATTATAGAAAAGATTGTCCTAAGTTGAGGAATCAGAACATTAAAACAAGACTGGAAACAAGACTAGGAACAATAAAGCTACAGCAAAGGCTTATGTCATCGGAGGAGGAGGACCAAACCCCTATTCTAATTTCATCACGGGTACGTTACTTCTCAATAACTGTTATGCTTCTATGTTATTCGATTCGGGTACCGATAGGAGTTTTGTGTCTTCTACCTTTAGTGCCTTGCTTGATGTTGCACCATTCACTTTAGACACTAGCTATGTTGTAGAACTTGCCGATGGAAGAATTTCATAAACAAACATTATCCTTAGAGGGTGTACGTTAGGATTATAGGTCATCCGTTTGATATTGATCTAATGCCCGTAGAACTTGGTAGTTTCGATGTCATCATCGGTATGGATTGGTTGGCGAGGTACCACGCAGTGATCGTTTGTGACGAGAAGATCGTTCGTATCCCTTATGGAGATGAGGTGTTGATAATCCGAGGTGATGATTGTGACAGCGGAAGTAAGTTGAAGCTGAGTATCATATCGTGTACCAAGACCCAGAAGTATATACAGAAAGGATTTCAAGTTTATCTAGCGCAAGTTACATCTAAGAAGACTGAGGACAAGTCAGAGGATAAGCGACTTGAGGACGTGCCAATTGTACGAGAATTTCCTGAAGTCTTTCCAGAGGACTTGCCTGGACTACCACCTGCTTGACAAGTTGAATTTCAAATCGACTTAGTCCCTGGTGCTACACCTGTAGCACGAGCCCCGTGTTGATTAGCACAAGCCGAAATACAAGAGTTATCCACTCAGTTGCAAGAACTTTCTAACAAAGGATTTATAAGACCCAGTTCCTCACCCTAAGGAGCTCCGGTTTTGTTTGTCAAAAAGAAATATGGATCTTTTTGGATGTGTATCGACTACCGTAAACTAAACAAACTTACTGTGAAGAACCGATACTCACTTCCGAGAATCAACGATTTGTTTGATCAACTTCATGGGTTAAGAGTTTACTCTAAGATCGACTTGAGATCTGGTTATCACCAACTCAGGGTTCGTGAGGAAGACATCCCAAAGACAGCGTTTAGGACTCGATATGGTCACTATGAGTTCCAAGTGATGCCGTTTGGTTTGACTAACGCACCTGCAGTATTCATGGATTTGATGAATCGGGTATGCAAACCGTACCTGGATAGATTCGTGATTGTATTCATCGATGATATTTTGATCTACTCCAAGAGCAAAATAGAACATGAGGGGCACCTTAAGTTAATTTTGAGGTTACTTAAGAAGGAGGAATTGTACGCCAAGTTTTCAAAGTGCGATTTTTTGCTTTCAAAGGTACAGTTTCTCGGTTACGTGATTGATAGTGAAGGCATTCACGTTGATCCTGCTAAGATTGAGTCAATCAAGGATTGGGCGTCACCCAAGACACTAACCGAGATTTGCCAATTTTTAGGTTTGGCCGGTTACTACCGACGATTTATTGATTGTTTCTCAAAGATCGCTAGGCCTATGACGAAGTTGACTCAGAAAAGCGTGAAGTTCGATTGGGGAGAAAAGGCAAAAGCTGTGTTTCAGCTGTTGAAACAAAAATTATGTAGTGCGCTGATTTTGGCCTTACCCGAGGGAATTGAAAACTTTGTGGTATACAGCGATGCTTCGCATAAAGGTTTGGGCGCGGTTTTCATGCAAAAGGAGAAATTCATAGCTTACGTATCCCGCCAACTCAAGGTCTAAGAGAAGAACTATACTACCCACAAATTAGAACTTGGTGCAGTAGTGTTTGCCCTGAAGATGTGGAGACACTATCTGTATGGCACGAAGTGTGTCGTGTTAACTGATCACAAGAGTTTGCAACATATTCTCGATCAGAAAGAGTTGAACATGAGACAACGACGGTGGTTGGAATTGTTGAGTGATTACGACTGTGAGATTTGATATCACCCAGGAAAGGCGAACGTAGTGGCTGACGTGCTGAGCCAAAAGGAAAGAATTAAGCCACTGCGAGTTTGGGCCTTAGTTATGACTATTGGTTTGAATCTTCCTAAACAGATTCTGAGTGCTCAATCAGAAGCCAAAAAAGAAGAGAACTTCATAACCGAAGACCTGCATGGTATGATTAATATGCTTGAACCTCGTGCTAACTAAACATTATGTTTGAACAACCAGAGTTGGATTCCGTGTTATGGTGACTTAAGGGCTTTGATAATGCATGAGTCTCATAAGTCAAAGTATTCCATCCATCCTGGATCAGATAAGATGTACCAAGACCTGAAGAAGTTGTATTGGTAGCCCAACATGAAAGTAGAAATTGCCACCTATGTCAGCAAGTGTTTAACGTGTGCCAAGGTTAAGACGGAATATCAGAAGCCGTCTGGTTTGTTGGTTTAACCAGAAATTTCGCAATGGAAATGGGAGAATATAACAATGGACTTCGTGACTAAATTGCCAAAGACGACAACTGGTCAGGACACGATTTGGGTAATCGTCGATCGCCTGACCAAGTCTGCTCATTTCTTACCCATGAGAGAAGACGACTTATTAGAGAAGTTAACAAGATAGTACTTAAAGGAAGTAGTCTCAAGGCATGGAGTGCCAGTTTTGATCATCTCCGACCATGATAGGAGATTTGCTTCACATTTTTGGAGATCCCAGCATAAAGCGTTAGGTACTCGATTGGATATGAGTACAGCTTACCACCCGCAAACTGATGGTTAAAGTGAGAGGACCATTCAAACATTAGAAGACATGTTGCGTGCCTATGTACTCGACTTTAGAAAAGGTTAGGATAAATATTTACCATTGGTGGAATTCTCGTACAACAACAGTTACCATACCAGCATTAAGGCTGCACCATTTGAGGCGTTGTATGGGCATAAGTGTCGATCACCTATCTGTTGGGGTGAAGTTAGAGATAGTCAGCTCACTGGCATCCACGAGACAACTGAGAAGATTGTTCAAATCAAGAGTTGTATCCAAACTTCCCATGATCGTCAAAAGAGTTATGCCGACGTAAGATGGAAACCCCTTGAGTTTCAAGGGGGTGATAAGGTCATGTTGAAAGTATCGCCATGGAAAGGGGTGATACATTTTGGCAAATGAGGAAAGTTGAACCCTCGTTATATTGGACCTTTTAAGATCATTGCCAAAGTTGGAACTGTTGCCTATCGACTTGACCTCCCGGATCAGTTGAGCAGAGTTCACAGTACTTTTCACGTCTCTAACTTGAAGAAATGCCTATCCGATGAAACTCTTGCTATACCGATGGATGAAATCCAAATCGACGACAAACTCCACTTCATTGAAGAACCTGTCAAAATCATGGACCGTGAGGTTAAGCGTCTGAAGCAGAGCCGTATTCCGATTGTCAAGGTACACTGAAACTCTAAGCGAGGTCCTGATTTTACGTGGGAACGTGAAGACCAAATGCAGAAAAAGTACCTGCGCCTTTTTGCTAATTCAGAATCTTCGTCGAATGCTACGTCTTAAGCTTTGAGGACAAAGCTCTTTTAACGTGGAAAGGATGTGACACCCCGTGAATTTCCGATCAATATTTTAGCCGTTTTCGTTTGGTAATTTGAATTTTTAATGTTTCGTTTAAATTTTTACGTTTAACCGGAAAGTTATCCCTTATTTATTTGAGAATCGTTACCGGAGGCATTCCGGGTTTCTATATATCGTAGTCTTTTGACTGTCATTATGTTTTTACGTCTTGGGGCAATAATTAAAATTTCAGAATTTCACGTGAAGTCGTTACTCGTTTTCGTTATAGTAGTATTCTGTGAAATGCATGGAATATGTATACTTGCATGTGTGTGTGCATGGCTAGCTTGAAATTAAATCACCAACCAACATGAACCCCCTAGAAAAGGGGAGATCAAATTGGTACCCCTTGGGGCCTTGTCCTTGGTGACGGTAACACACACATACTCTCTTTTTGGATTTAAATTTCTAGCTTACAAGTTAAGCATCCAAGGTCCTTTATATTTCATTCATTCTTATCATTCTCCATTCAACAAAACACACACTACTCTTATCTCTTTTTCTCTCTTTGTCCGACGCACACAAACACACACAAACACTCACACTTTTCTAATCTTGGATCAAAACCATTAAAGACATATTATTTGAGGTTGATTCTTATTATATTTGGGTAGTTTATAATACAACGTTTGGGTTGTTGATGAGGTGTCATTTTATATACTTTTTCGGGGTCATTTAACCCCCTGAATCATGCATTTATGCCCAAAATAGGTACTTAATCGTTCCTTTTCAGGTATTTAGCATTTGGAAGGCATTTGAAGGAAATACACGTGACTTGGGCTCATTTGGAGAAGAAACGGACAAGATTATGAACCAACACCAAGACTCTCAAGATTTAAAGTCTCAGCGGCTGGAGACGGCGTCACCATTTATACACAACGCCGTCACACTTCATCTAGTGACGGCGGCAGAACATTTCTTGATGGCGTCAGCCCGCACCGACTCAACTCGGATCTAGAAGATTCTACCTTATGGCGGCGTCACGATTAAAGCGCGATGCCGTCTCAGTGATATTCTTATAAATATAGACCCAAAATTAGGGTTTTATGTGTGCAACTTTAGAGTAAAAAAGGGGGACAAACCCTAGTTCGTTTGGCAGCTCATTAGGACGATTTTAGGGCTTTAAAACTCTATTGTACCTCCTTCAATTCATGTTTTAATCAAGTAAGACTATTTTAATCATTCAATATGTCTTGTTGTTTGATCCTTCATTGTTCTTGCTTTATCTTTTACATGCTTGGCTAAACTCCTTATTGTATTCATTTATGATTGTATGAAACCTAGTATGTAGATCTTAGTGGTGTTGCTTCTTGTGATAAATATGCATGTTAGGCTTTAGAAAACTAGCTTTTTTCTGTATCGCTGTTGATATGTCTAGGGAAACATGATTGTGTAGAAAGGATACCATTGGGTAACAGTCTTCATACTACCTTGCCCCTTATATGGTTGATCCACTTTTAATATATTTCAAATGTATTTAATATACTCTTGGGGGCCGGGTAATAGTCTTCATACTACCTTACTTTGTGTTTTGCCTCAATAGAATATTAAATAGACGGCGGGTTCGTGTAATCCGTTCATGACTTAGGAAATAATTACATAGATCATCATAAGTGTGACAAAGCAACAACACTAGGAGAAGCAATCTAGGGAGTAATACGTGATTAAATGAATACAATCTTTTTATTATATTGTTATCACCATTAGCATAGTTCATTATTTAGTTTAATAGCTAAAACCAATCAAATCTCTCAAACCATAGATTTACATGCTTTAATATAAACATAAATATACAAAAATACTCTTCTATCAACCCCTAGAATTATGTTAGACCATGATCAAGCATTCCCAAACTATTCCCCTAGAGAACGATAACAACCCCGGGTCTTGCCTATACTACTACTACAACGGTTAGGTACTCTGCCTAGGGAGTTGTAAAACTTCTTGTAGAAGTCCCTTACGACAACCGCATCAAGTTTTTGGTGCCGTTGTCGGGGAATAGTTAGGTTTTGATCATAGTTTAGCTTAGTTCTACTTGCTTGAATCCTTTTAAGTGAGACTTTAATTTTTGCATATTAGCTTTCTCGTTGTCTATCTTTTCTTTATGTTAATTGTCTTGTAACCCATTCTCGTCAACCATCATGGGAGACGAGAATCCTATCCGTACTCTTGGAGACTACTCCAAACCTAGCTAAGAGGGCTACAGGAATACCATTGAGCTCCGCGTAGGGAACAACGTGGTACCTCTTCGATCCGACACCATCCGGTTGGTGCAAAACGGATGCTCATTCCACGAACTTTGGTCTGAGGATCCAAACCAACACCTCAAGGATTTCTTAAAACTTGTGGACTCACTTAACCTTGACGGTGTAAACAGGGAAAGAACGTGCCTGCGTTTATTTCAATTTTCCCTTCGCGATCAAGCTAGCAATTGGCTTGAACGTCTTCCAGCAGGATCCATCACCACATGGGAGGATCTTACTACTCGTTTCCTTGCTCAATTCTTTCCACCAGGAAGGACCGCAAAACTCCGCAATGATATCCTGATGTTCTAACAACAATATGGAGAATTTCTATTAGAAGCATGGACTCGTTTTAAGGACTTACTACAAAAAGTCCCTCATCATGGCATCGACCTTTGTCTCCAAGTCTAAATTTTTTATTACCATGTCAATCCCGTCACAAGACGAACCATTGACCAATCGGCCGGTGGTAAGCTTCGTGACCGAAACGCCAAAGAATCCTGGGCATTATTAGAGGACCTTACCCTCTATGACAACGAAAGTTGGAACGCCCCAATGGATTTTGCTAAGCCGGTCAAGGCAATCGCTTTGCCTCAAGATGTCCCGAGTACATCTGACCATCGCCTAATCGAGCTCAAAAATCACGTCTAACGTTTGATGGAAGCTCATCTTGCTCCGACACAACCTAATCAAGTGAACAAAGTCACTATCTCATGTAAGATATGCAGTGGTCCTCACGACACTCAGTATTGCATGGAAGATCCCGAACAAGCCTTTGTTGAATACGCATCCTCGCGTACTGATGAAGCGGGAGGTAAGTGGTATACTTTCAAGCCCGAGCAAAACAATATTAGTGACACCTATAATCCATCATGGAGAAGTTACTTAAACTTTAGGTGGAGACAACCCCAAAATTCTCAAAATAATTTTTCAAACCCACCTAACCGGTTCCAACCCAACGGTTCGATCCTGAACCATACCTTCAACAACAATCCTCAAAGCTTTAACAATCAATAAAATCTAAAAGGATTGGTATCTAATTTCATGGCATCTCAAGATGCTAGATTGTCCAAGTTTGAAGCCGATTTCAAACAATAACAAAGTGAGATGACCAACAAAATCGACATAGTGCTGAAGGCCATCACCGATCAAATAGCAGGAGCACTACCTAGCGATACGGTTAAGAACCCAAAACTGAGTACTTCCCTAGTTTTGACTGCTTGTTCTTACCCAAATATGAACCCGCAATGCTCAACCCATATCCATGGTTCGATCAACACCGTCACAATCCATTTCGAGAAACAAAGCAACTCCTATGATGAGAAAGCAAAAGAGAATGAGGAAGAAGAAAAGGACAGCCCGGAAAATATCCATGTCAACCCCTCCACACCGCCCGATCCGTTAGTTGCATTCATCACCAAAAAAGTCCTCAAATTCAATTTGTTCTTTGAATCGCTCGGATTGGTTCCTCAATCATCTGACACCGAGGTCGTTTTCACAAAGGAGGACAATGGAGAAGTCATGTTTATTGAGTTAATTAGAAAGAATGATGACTCTAGCGAAGGAGAACCTAAAGAGGAAGGGAGTACAACAACCGAAGGGGTAGGAGCAGAATATTTTGACATATTTCCAACTAAGAGTGAACTCGTATATCACAAGTACCTCATGTGTAGCCTAATTCCTCTCATATTTCTAAGGAATCCCATCATCACGGAAGGGTACCCATCAAACCTCAAGATACCATGCAACATTGGGCATGTGCATGTGGAAAAAGCCTACATTGACCCTAACTCTCCTCTAAACATCATGACCCGGATGATGTATAATTGGATTAAAAGGAGAAAACTCGACCCTAGGGAAAACTCGAATAGAGGAGTTAGCAATTTCACAGGAAGGATCAAGGGAATGCATGTCTTCGTAGGAAACTTTACCTATATCGTAGACTTCATGATTGTTGAGGATATTAGTTCAATTATAGACCCTAGGTTGTCACAAGTAGTACTAGGGAAACCATTTGTGGAAATATCCAACATGAATCACGACCCACCCGAAGGTGTTGTAAGATTCATTAACGGGGCCGATGAAGTTGCCTATAAGATGCCCCCATAAGATAGAATAGTACAACTCATTGTCGGACTTAGAAAAAGAGCACACAAAATTAGTCTACCTTAGGAACGAAGAAGACAAGAAAAGAGGAAGGGAGTATGTAATGAGCAAAATATTAGGATTTTATAAGGAATGCTTAGAGCTTGGACCCGAATATGTGACTGGAATAGACGATGAAGGAGAAGTCACGTAAGGACGTGTGACTTCGAGTCTAGCTACAAGACTCGTAAATAAAGAAAGTCGCTTTTTGGGAAGCAACCTAATATTTACTTTTCTCGCGTATTAGGAGTATCTTGTGTTTTAATTCTATATTGTTTGTTTTATTATGTTTGAATTAATTTGTAATCATGCTTTGTTTGTTTGTAACTTCGTCTTATTTGCAATCAAAGGTATTTTGCAACTTAATAAGTGTAGGGGAAATATCTGGTTTTTAGAACCAAATTCAAACATTTGAAATAAATTGTTTATATTAATTCGCGTCAGTTTTGAGTCATATGATTGAATTATTAATTCTCAGGTTGTTTTGCAGCATTTTGTACAGGAAAATAACTTATAAGAATGAGTGCAGGAAATTTTTTGTCAAAAATGAAAAATGAGTTTTCACAGAGTGTGGAGACGGCGTCACGATTTACACGCGATGCCGTCACCGCGACACTTGTGATGGGGTCAGGATACCCCTGACGGCGTCAATCGCCCAGTTACAGGAAAACTCGAAAAATTTAAGTATTTTTAAAAATAAAACTTGTACAACACTTAAAAAAGTTGTAATTCTTTTATAAACCTCCAAAACCCTGAGTTTAACAATTCTCTCATCCTATCTTTACTGCCTTATAGAGTCAACCCTAATTTTACACTGTATATTATTATATCGCATATTTTATGCTTGGTGTAGTTGTCTTTGTCTTTGATTACAGGTTATATTTGATGAGAAGAAGCTTGGAAGTTCTTAGGAAGTTTCATGGTATGATTCTTGGAGGACGATTTAACCAGTTATCGCATGTTTCTTCTCTATTATTGAGCAAATCAGGGGAGTACTAGTTTCTTTTACTTGTTTTCTTTTCCCTTTAATTCGTTCTTACGGATACTTCTATAGAACATTAGGGACAATGTTCAACTTAAGTGTAGGGGGAAAATAAGCCTTAGAAACTATTCTTTCATTTGCCATTTGCTTTGTTCTTTAAAATGATGGGTTATATATCAAAACATAGCATAAAAAGGTAATTTTGACCTAAATTTAAATTTTTTTATGACACATACCGATGAAAACCGAGTATTAATAGCGTCTCATGGATAGGAATGTATATGACTAGCACAAAAACCCTTAGAATTCCACCCCAAAAATGTGAGGTTCACCTTTAGATCTATAGGAATCCAAGTATCTATTATTGATACCCAAGATAATTTATACCTTTAGCTTTCTCGAGTTAAGGAGTGAGCAATCATGTGTATCTATTTCGTCGTTACAGATGTGTATATGTGGTTTTGTCACCTTTTCTGGAGCATTGGGATCGGTTTAAACTATATGAGTGTATCGATAGTATATTAAATTCTAGAACTTGTTTTTGTGATGCATTCCGAGACCGCATAGTAAGTATTAGGATTTGCTTGATAAGAGACACTAGGATTAACCCATGTTTTAAACCTGTAATTGTTATGATGGTCACACCGATCATATAACTATCCAACACCCTTGCCATGCACTCATTTTTAGTGCATGATACCCCTAGTACAACCCTCTGAGCCTATCCTTTTTCACGGTTCTCGTAATTTTCTGGTTAAACCGGACTATTAATGAAGAGCATTGTCACCCTTAAACCAATCGTTACACCTAAATCGCCTTAGCCTACCTTGTATGTACTCACATTTAGTACATTATTGTTTTAACCAAAGTTAATTATTTGAGTATACGGTTGCTAAGTCCTTATCCTTGTAAATACTATTTTGGGACGATTAGGATTCATGGTAGTATTTATATCGTGGAAGAATGAGGAAGAAAAGTTAAGTCAATACCCCTATACATTTGTTAGATGATCTCTATGTTATTTTGATCCACCTCAAATCGGGTCATTAGTTAGATTGTAAATATCGAGCATGTAAAAGCTCAAGTGTAGGGGTACGTGTTATAAACCCCAAGTTATGATGTATTATGTTATTAAAACAAAAATATATATATAGAAAAGAAAAAGAAAGAGATTGATGTAGAGTTGTTTAGAGTTTGTATATCTTCGTCCGAGTCTTGGCTTAGCAACCAAACCAGCGTGTATTTTTATAAATAATTAGTTAACCCTTCCACTCCAAATTCACCCAAAGCCACCTAAATGTATCCCATCCGTTTCCGTTTCCATTATATGTTATCTTACACCTACACCTCACAATCCTTTAAAAGACTTCTTATATAGTAATGAATATTGCTTGTGCCTAGCGGTAGAGGTTTGATCCTTTACCAAGCCTATGGTAATTTATATGCTATGACAAGTAATGAGTGTTGATTTTCCGTTTTCCCACTATGTTATAATTTATTATACACCCGAGTGAAAGAGAGAATCCCAAACACTTATGTGAGGTGCTAGTGTATGCTTTCCGTGCTTTTAATTACGAGGTCTAGAAGGTTGTGTTGTAAAATATTTTTAAAGAGTAGGTTAAATGACCCTCATATTGCTATTGTCTAGGTAGAAAAGCCCATTTGCTTGAGGACAAGCAAATCCTAAGTGTAGGGATATTTGATGAGGTGTCATTTTATACACTTTTTGGGGTCATTTAACCCCCTGAATCGTGCATTTATGCCCAAAATAGGTACTTAATCGTTCTTTTTAGGTATTTAGCATTTGGAAGACATTTGGAGGAAATACACGTGACTTGGGCTCATTTGGAGAAGAAACGGACAAGATTACGAACCAAAACTAAGACTCTCAAGATTTAAAGTCTCATTGGCTGGAGACGGTGTCACCATTTATACACGACGCCATCACACTTCATCTAGTGACGGCGTCACAACATTTCTTAACGGCGTCAGCCCGCACCGACTCAACTCGGATCTAGAAGATTCTACCTTATGATGGTGTCACGATTAAAACGCGACGCCGTCACAACGATATTCTTATAAATATAGACCCAAAATTAGGGTTTTATGTGTGTAACTTTAGAGTAAAAAAGGGGGACGAACCCTAGTTCGTTTGGCAGCTTATTAGGATGATTTTAGGGCTTCAAAACCCTATTGTACCTCCTTCAATTCATGTTTTAATCAAGTAAGACTATTTTAATCATTCAATATGTTTTGTTGTTTGATCCTTTATTGTTCTTGCTTTATCTTTAACATGCTTGGTTAAACTCCTTATTGTATTTATTTATGATTGTATGAAACCTAGAATGTAGATCTTAGTGATGTTGCTTCTTGTGATGAATATGCATGTTAGGCTTTAGAAAACTAGCTTTTGTCTGTATCATTGTCGATATGTCTAGGGAAACATGATTGTGTAGAAAGGATACCATCGGGTAATAGTCTTCATACTACCTTGCCCCTTATATGGTTGATCCACTTTTAATATATCTTAAATGCATTTAATATACTCTTGGGGGCCGGGTAATAGTCTTCATACTACCTTACTTTGTGATTTGCCTCAACAGAATATTAAATAGACGACGGGTTCGTGTAATCCGTTCATGACTTAGGAAATAATTACATAGATCATCACAAGTGTGACAAAGCAACAACACTAGGAGAAGCAATCGAGGGAGTAATACATGATTAAATTAATACAATCTTTTTATTATATTGTTATCACCATTAGCGTAGTTTATTATTTAGTTTAATAGCTAAAACCAATCAAACCTCTTAAACCATATATTTACCTGCTTTAATGTAAACATAAAAATAAAAAAATACTCTTCCTTTAACCCCTAGAATTCTGTTAGACCGTGATCAAGCCTTCCCAACCTATTCCCCTAGAGAGCGATAACAACCCCTGAGTCTTGCCTATACTACTACTACAACGGTTAAGTACTCTGCCTAGGGAGTTGTAAAACTTCTTGTAGAAGTCCCTTACAACAACCGAATTAGTTGTTTTAGTCACTAATCATCCTTTCTTGTAAGTCATCACCTCTTATTAAATCTTGTACTTTTGTGTTCTAAATAATGCATAATCATAAGTTGTACAAATTTGTTTTATAAAAACTAAGGTTTAGAAACTACATAAACCTTAAAAGGGTTATGTATATACACGAAAATATTTAAAAGGAAATAAGGTAATCATAGTTTTGTGATCGTGGTTATATTTATGTAATAAAAATATGTACTTATAGCTCATTTGTTGGTTCGGCTTATAAATAAGCTCACGTATGTCTTATGCGAACTTAATGGACTTATAAAATGTTTTGACCCAAAAGGAAAACAAAAAGGGAATGACTTTCTAGCTTATTGTATTTCGCCTTATATTTATTTGGCTTATTTCTAGCTTATTTTGAAAGGACAAAGCGTTAAGCTTGTTTGGCTTAACAAATAAGCACAAATAATACTTAACGGGTTTTTAAGCCACGTCCCAAAACAAAAAGCTCATGACCACTAGCTTAATCAATAAGCTTTATGGTTTGGCTTATTGTCTTGGCTTATTAAGAGCTTATGATAGCTTATTGATGAACCAAGGAATTATTTGATACCTTTTAGCTTATCGGGCTTAACTAATGGGCCAAGATAGTTAATAAAGGTTTTAGCCCACCTAACAAGCCCAAA
>BQNB010032409.1:2994-53195 GCA_026074375.1 Tanacetum coccineum | reverse complement strand
TTAAAGAATGGTAAAACAAGCCCTTGTGATTTAAACTTTAGGTTAATTATAATTTCAGCCCCTTTAGTTATAAGTTTCAAGAATTTATAATATATACCCCTTTGCATGAAAACATTTGCGAATTTAGTCCATAAACCATAATATTGATATTTTTGATTTAGAAATAAATTTTGCAGGTTATAGCTTATTAGAATAAGCTAAAATAAGTAACTTTTACGAGCTTAAAGCTTATGAAAAGAGCTTGTGAGCTTAAAAATCCAAAACGGGTTCGTTTGGTTTAAAAAGATTAACCCGATGGGTTTAAGGCTTTAAGATTTCTTTTAATGTTTATAAAAATGATAATTTAGCTTAATCGAATAGCTTATTAAATCATCTTATGGCTTTTAGCTTGATAAGTACATGAAATGAGCTTTTTAGGGTTTTAGGGTGCGTTTAGGGCACGGGTTGGTTTAGGAAAACCAAACAAATGGTTTTTATGATTCAAGGCTTATACAAGTAACTTAATTATAGCTTATACAATATCTATAATGATATAAGAGCTTATGGAACAAGATAGAAAGCTTACTAGTACTTGAAATGATGACAATGGGTCCAATGGAGCAAAAACCACTCGAAAACTTAAAAGATGAATCAAGAGACTTATTTCTTCTTGTTTCTTGGCTTCTACTTGCTGTATACTTTCTTCTTAATCTTCCTTAGACTTGTTTAGATCATGACTTGAGGTAATATGAAGCTTTGATGGTGAATTTGAATGTATGTGTATGTTTCGGCTTATATAGGGCTTGAAATGGAGTAATGGTCAAGTTTACTTGGTTTGGTGGCCAAGGTAAGTGAAGTAGGGACCAAGTAATAGTAAAGTGGTGACCAATGAAGGCTATGGAGTAGCTATGCAAGGTGTATGGAGGTGGTGATGGTTCGAAAATCAAAGGAGGTGGCTAGGTGGTTTTCTTGGAGCTCAAGTTGACTAGTAAGTTATTCATGGAGGTGCTTGGGTGCTAGGGTGGTAACAAGGTGCTGAAGGTGGCTATAAAGTAGGTGGATTATCGTGGAGTTAGGGTGGTTGCTTGGTTTAACTTAGTTTAGAACTAGTTTAGGTGTTTCGGGTAGATTAAGGTTTTTGGGTTAGGATTTATGGTTTTGGACGAGCTAGGGTTTTAGGATTAGGGAGGAAATTGTTTAAATGTTGTGCTATATGTGTTTTTAACTCATGCTTAAGAGCTTATACGAAATCTAGAATGAAAATGGAGGGAAAATGAGCTTATATTGAATATCATGCATGGTTGGCTTATACATTAAGCTCAAATGAGTTGTACTTTTGATTTAGGAGGGAAAATGTAATTTAAATATTATGTATTGATCACTTGTTCACATGCTTGAAGGCTTGTACATTCAGTTTGTATGTAAACATTACATGAAATTAGGGTTTTGATTTAAACGTTAACGTGTAATATCCATTTTATAATAACGTTTTGGAAAGTACGTATGATAAAATAGAGTTTAAAACATATTGCTTGACATATTATAACGTTTACAGGCTATAAACATTGATGAAATTGGCATAGGTAGGTTGCGTGAGCTCGTTTACTTAGGTTATACAAGTTACGTTACATAATAGGTGGAATAAAGCAAAAATATTCTCGTGAAAATGGTTGTACTTAATTTAATAAGTAGATATTATATTGATGACAATTGCATCTAATTTAATAGATGGATAATTACATAGATGAAAATTGTGGGCTGTTATAAGAACCCTAAGGATAGGGTTTCACAGATTGTCACAATCACAGTAGCACCACAAACGATTAGCAAAGATGGACCCTAAAATAGTGATTTGGAAAAAAGATAAAAAAAAACCCTAGAATTAAAAAACCAAAGCAACAAGGAACAAACAAATATCCGGCACTAAAAAGAATATTAAAACCAAGGTATTAATCCTAATAAGTACAAGAAACAGTGAATGAACCGTGTGGATCGATCAGAATTTTAGTTAGGGTTTCGTTTTTTTTTAATTAATATAGGCATGTATATTTGTTGGCATAAAAACATATGATAAAATTTAGTTGTATAATACTATTACAACGTGCAAATATAGACATGTATGCTATTAAAGATAGAAACTTCTCGGGTTGCCATATAATAATGTTTCGAACTTTAAAAAAAAGAACAAATAACTATCTTACAATATATGCCATGAAATTCTAAGAGTCTTATGCATGCCTTAAATCTACAACCTTTTAGTTAAGAAGTTCTTCATGAAACATTAAATATCATTTGAACACAAACCTTTTTGGTATATCAATTCTACAATTATTTATGGAGTATACAAAGATAATAAACATTAATGTTAGACTTTAACTAATATCAACATTTCTACACAACTGAGTCCAACCATCTAATATAGTGAGCTCTAGGTGCGACGACATCGTAAAATAGTATCATCGCCCACTCCATGTATACACAAAGCCGAGAATAACACCGAACCATATTTTATTCCTATTCATAAACTTGAAAAATATGTTCACTAAAACAAAAACAAAAAACACACTCATACACTATCAAACACACACAAAAAACAATGTCTTCGAAATCATGTTATCAATGGCACTGATCGTGACACTAAGATAAGATACGGTATGGATGAGCGTCATCCAACGACACTAAAATTAACTGATGCAGGGCATGTACAAGCTCAAACTCCTTTGGATCAACCACTGGTTTTGAGGTTGACATGTGAAGCTGTGTGTTTTAATTTGTTCGAGAAGTTTGAAGGGTAAAACGATAATTTATAATTGTCATAATCTATCTTTTTTGTTTTAATATGTTACTTATTTTTACTTAACATTTGTTTAGTTTCTTATTTTAAAATTGCTATGAACTCGTGGATTTCTCTTAATTTGCCTTATCCAAGATGTGAGATTTCTTTTTCCTGAACTTGTGCTCTTGATATCAAATGATGACCGATACCGTTGTAAATGCAGGAAACCACACAAACACTATGAGCAAGGAATACAATAAACTCTCAAAATGTTCCCGACCGAAACTTCAAGATAAACACTCTTTTAATTCAATTCATCATAACCATAATAAAACCTAAACCTGTTACATGTACTTATCTATATTACTATATAAAGTGTTTGGGACTTTCTATAAAAAGAAGTCTTAAAAAGATTAAGACTACACACTTGTTGTTATCCCAAATAAGTTAATCCATAACACAACAAATAAGCTATACCAATAAGCTCCAATAAGCACGAAGTGAGAGAAAAAGAAGAAAAGAGAAAGAAGTTTAAAGAGAGAAAGCTAGAGGAAAGGAAGAGAGTTGGATGATTACTATGTGAGAAAATGGTAACCAACACCCTCCTAACATGCTAGTAGGGGTCTATTTATAGTCCAAGGCCATTGTTGGCTTGTGGGCTTTTGCTTATGGATCAGGCTTGGCTTATGTTGGGTTTTAACCCGAAACATAGACAATATTAGCTTAAAGTCCAAGCCCGTTGAACCCGACTAGCCTATTACAATACAAGACTATTAATACAAAGACGGCCGATGACATTCATGTTCGACTTATATAAAAATAAGGCTAACAATCTCCCCTAATGTTTAGGTCTTCTTTGATCACCCTAATGTTGACGTTCTTGATGGAGGTTATCTTGAGTTGGCTTTATCTTCCCTAATATTGAAGATTTGATTTGACTCTTGCGCTTTGCCTTCTTTGGTCTTGCCTTCGTCTTCTCTTGTTTGTAATGGATTTGTTCATTCATGCTTAAGATGATCGATAACATTCTTTCGGTTTTGCTTATGTGATCTTGATCTTGAGCCTTCATGTTTTGACTTTGAGTTCTTGAGATCTATATCTTGCATCATCTCCTTGACTTGAATCAACTTGATTTGACTTTCTTGATCATCTTGTGCTCTTGATCGACATGCTCATATTGATTTCATTCTTTTTTTACTTATATAAACATAAGACTAACAATCTTCCCCAATAGACTATTCTTTATTTGACTTTGAAGTTCTTTGATGATGAGGAAGTGTAGTATCAACACTCATGACATCAAATAATATCTATTTTATAGCATCATTTATCCCATGTTATTAATCCGTTTTATATAGTTATTGCAAAGAATTGTTACTTAATTGTTTATATTTGAGAATTGTAGTAATTATGGAGTGATTGGTGAAAGATAGCAAAAGGCACGCATTCTGGAGCTTAAAAGAAGATATTTTAAAGATTACTATTCTGAAGACCAATACGCCATATCCATCAAGGAAGATACGGCGTATCCGTGCCTGCACTCACCAAAGACCACAAAGGATGAAGCTTAATACGCCGTATTCAATATATGGACTAATATAATATTCTTGAAGATATCAAGCTTGGTCCCTACTCCAAGAAATCCCCAATATGTCGTATCCAACTCCTTGGATAGCCGATCGAACTGACTTCCAGACCTATAAATAGAAGGCTCAAAAGCGGAGTTTTAAGTGTGCTATAATCATATTCTCCGATACCCAAAACCACAAAAGTACATTTTCAGAGGAGAAAAAAGAGCAGAAAAGGTTAACAATGTAATCATTCCATAGAAACAACGTGTAATTCCGTATACTTTAGTAATCATTCAGTTTTTTGGTATCAATTCGTTTAACTCAGTAAGTTTACCCTTGGCTAAATAATTGCTCTTGTATTTATTAGGACGTTTGGAAGGCTAATACCTTCAGGTATAGCCATTATTATGAAGATCTGAATTTTTGGTATTTGTTTTATCTCGATTTCTGATAATTATCGTTGTATGCTTTGTTTATGTTTATCAATTTAACTTTTTACGCCTTTTGTATGACGACCAATCATTCAACTAGATCTAGTGACACAGACCAAGTAGATCCTAGAAGTCCGGATAGCTCTCCAATATAGTAATGTATTCAGCATCTAGAATCATAGTTACACAATATTGTCCCTTCTAAGCTGTGTCCTATGATACGCTAACGGGCCTTAAACGTAGTTAATTTGGATATTGGTCGATGGTATATTGATCGGTTTACTAGCAGGTGACCTAGATTAATTCAACAAGTAACATTCTGACATCCATTTGATAGTTGATAAGTGGACTACTAGTGTAATAAATTCCAATAAGCGGTAAGTGGGTAAAGTCCTCGATGAGCTAGGGTTTAACAAGATCACCATGCCTTAATTCCAAGATAGATTAAAATAATTAAATAAGGAAGTTGTTATGCGGATGCATTAAATATGATAGAATTATTATGTCTATCTTGAGGATGATGTAACCCTAAGTCTTAAATGAGATGCCACTCGAGAGAAGAAATCATTGCACTAATTAAATCAAACCAACTTACTAATCGGATAAAAATGGATAATCACAGTTTCTTATATAAGTTTCGACCGCACTATTAATCCTTTGTTATTTAGCTCTGCGGGGGTTAAAGTGCCTTAAATTGATTGTAGTCACCAACCAAATCGTCCCTTAGTCTCTCAATCAGAAAAGCCCCCCCCCCGTTTCGTTAGAAATTAAGATCTAGACTGCCATAGGTTTAACATAGGTTAAGAATAGCAGTAAATTCACATAGATAGATAAGAATATTATTAATTAAATTACTAGATAATAACCTCGTTTCAATGTTCGACACCCTACTTACCACGAAACTACTACCAGGATATGGTTACACTGCCCGTTAAAAAAACTGTTTTTTGGTTTTAGTCAGCAAAATATATATATAAAACAATAATCAATAAATAGTACACCACACAACGACACATCAAGTTTTTAAAAGCGCCATTTGCCGGGGATTGAAATTAATCGTAGATTTTATTATGAAATATATTGTTTTTTTAACCATTACATTAGATCTAACTCATAGGATTAGTGTAATATAGATTAGTGTTTATTCTTGTATATACAGAAGCTGAAATTGTATAGTTTTTATGTTAAATTTGATTGCGTATTTAAATTGTTTTGATACATGATCTGGTCGACAGAGTGAATACGGCGTATGCGTATCCACTTCCATCAGATATGGCGTATCCAGTTCTCTGTCCAATACAGCGTATTCACTCAAACTAATCAATACGGCGTATCCACTTCCATTGGATATGGAGTATCGATCATCTGATATAAGTTCTTTTCCATTCTCGAACTTATAGCCAAATTTTTTTATATATACCTTTCTCCGCTGGTTCTACTGATAATTTTCTAGATACTTTTCAGTAAGAATGACAAAGGTTATCAAAGGAGAGTTCGAGAAAATTAAGGACGTTAAGGTCGAAGATGTTTCGCTCACTTGTGATGCACAACTTGAAATTTTCAACATGGAAGTCAGTCGATTAAGCGGAATGGATAATGATTTATTCACATATGAAGTTGAAGTTACTAACATCCCATGTAACTCGAAAATGGATGACGATTCAGAGGATGATGATGATGATGATGACATGGGGTATGATTCGTCTGATGTTGCATTTACTGAATGGTTGGGGTCAAAAAATTTCAACTGCAAGACAATGGATCATTATACTATGAAAGCATTATGGATTTACTGGATTAGAGGAGATGATGAGGTTGAGCTCACGGATGAAGAATCTTCTGATGATTTGGAAGAAGTTGCTAAAGTCTTTAGGATCGACACTAATTTATTTAATTTTGAGACACCTATATGCAAGGCATTCAATGAATTTAACTATCTTTTGCAAATCGATCTAGACTTACTTACTAAGGATATTGAGGGATTCAAGACCTATGAAGATTACAAGAATGATTGGATCTGTAAATGGAACAAGGACGTACCATGGGTCGATGAGAAGCCATAGACTAACACTGGAGTTTGGACCAAACCCACACCATTTAAACATACTTGCAAGCCTTTCAACTATAAGACTGGGTGTTTGGAATGGCCAACATGTAGTTGGAAGGATGATGGATACTGTAATGGAGGAAACTTACCAGGAACTTACATTATTGGAAACCAACTACATTATCAGGATTACGAATGGTATAAAGCTTTGGAAGATAGCGAACTAAAAAATGAAGCTTTAAGGAACAAAGCTATCATGGAAGGATTTATCAAAGAAGATGATGATGAGTCACGTTACGAACAAATGAGAAGATGGAATACTTATACAAACTACGATGATGCTTATGAGATAAATCATGAACATAATATGAGTGAAGAATTATGTGAAATTCATGAGCTACCCGTATGCAATATAAGGAGATATATGATGATCAAATATTCGTTCAATGATGATGAAGAGTATGTTGCTGTAAAAGAAGACGAATACGACGATCTTACTGTTACAAGAAAAGAGGCATGCCGAGCTTACCAAGAAATCTTTCGGATTATGGACGAAGGATGGAAGGTGACGCGTACCAAATAATGAAGAGAAGCTGAAGAAAAGTCTAGCTTAAAGACTTCGCTGTAAACAAAAGTGCTTCTCGGGAGACAACTCAGAATGTTATTTAATTTTGTTATCGAGTCTGTCTTCCCAGACATCAATACGGCGTATCCGCTCCATACTATACGGCGTATTGATCGTCTGGACGTTATCAGTCTTTATTTTTATTGCACCATAAAAACAATATTGTCAGATTTTGAATACGGCGTATTCACTAACCTGATATGCCGTATCCACCAGACTGAACCGTACTTATTTTTTTTAGTTTATTTTAAATTAACCGTAGGTACCAAGATAGGAATACACAAAATTTCTTTCTAAATTTTCTATAGGACCTCGAGAAAGAAATATCGATGAATATTGGTGGAGAATATAAATTTCTGGAAATCTTGAAGTGTTGGAGTCTTGAAAATTCAAGGCGGCTGTTCAACATAATCTTGCTCATAAACGCAACTTGAAGAATCTACCGAGCAAATATCAGGGGAGTTTCTCATTCTAATTCTTTTTAAAATTCCCGTATTTAATGTTTTATATATACAACGAGGACGTTGTATAATTCAAGTGGGGGGATGGAATTAGAATATTTACTTGTCCTATTTTTCACATTAAAATGCTTAAATTATGCTCAAATTTAAAAAAAATTCAAGCATACTTTTGTGAAATTACATGATACATAACCTGCACACAATAACCCTTGTTAGATATTGTGAGGATTTAACCTTTCTGTTTCCAAATATTTACCCAAATTCCACAAAATATGAGTGTGTCGGTGATGTTGTAGACTTTAGAACTTGGCTTAGTATATCATTCAAGACCGCAATGATAAGTACTATGGATTTAGATGGAGTAACTTATTTAAATTGGTAAATTTTAGGATTACACCTAAATCGCCTTTACATGTTGCTTATTAACTAACTACACCGGTTAGTTAACCTCCCGTTTAAACCCTTTTCCACTCTCATCTTTAGAGTGAAGATCCACTAGAACAACCCGTAGAGCCAATCCTTTAGGAATTACACCAACTATTTGTTTTGTTACACCCTTACACCTTAACCTACCCTGTTAGATTAAGTTTAATTTACAATTGCTAGTTGCTTAAAGTGTAAAGTTTGTATTTCCCGAGTCTTGTGTCATTTTCTATCTTTGGTGCGGTTGGAAATTTGCACATTGCAAATGGGAATGTATATTAGTAGTCAAAACTCATGTGATTTTACTACCATCACAATTAATGGTGAGTCCGAAGAACGAAGAACTATCGAAGGAATTATCCAGAATTATTATGATCGTGAAGATGGTGAAACTACACCGAGATTTGAAGCATAGGTAAAAAAAATTCGAAAAAATGAGAAAAATACAAAAAGAGAAAGAAAGTTTGAAGATAATCGTTTTGCAAAGGAATTACACGAAGGATCGATTATTCGTTGATACGTCTAAAAAAGTGTCTAGCAACATGTATCTTAAGTCTTAATCTATTTGTTTCTTGATTTTTATTTAACAACAATTTTCTTCCCTCTCACCTAATGATTAGCCGCTGGTTTTACCGAATAGGGAGTTCATACGAACATGCATGTCTATTCCGTCGTTACGGCCATGTAAAGCATTCAGTACCTCGTTGGTTTAATGACTTTTGGTGAAAGTTTAAAGGTTCCTAGCCTATATTATTATTATCCTAACCTGCTGTATAAATCGAATTCGGGGATTAGATCGAACACGCATGTCTATCCTGGCATTCTGGGTGTGTATGTGTGCTTTAGCTACCTTGTTGGAGTGGTACTTCTGGTGAAAGATTGTAGAATGATCAACCGTAATCCTTTCCATACAAAAACCCATATTTACCTTTATAAACTTGTTACTCCCTATATCTTTAGGCGGTGGAGGATGTGTATCCTTGCCGAAGCTTATGATAGAATAGCTCGTCATGACAGGTTACGAGCAATTATCGAATTGATTAACATGGTTATCAACATATATTAGATTGAAGTGGATTTGAGTGTTTTTCAATCTTCCTATGTTCGTGAGGTGTTTGGTTGGGTACTTTAATAGATCGAATAAAGCTTTAAACGAAATATCATAGGGAAACATTTTTAAAAACATCTAAAAGGCTAACATAAGAACAGGTAGGATTCAAAATGGGGGATATCTTGATGACAATCAAGATAACGGCTATTTTATATAATCATTTAACCCATGGTTATTAACTAGTCGTTTTGTATAGTTATTGCAAAGAATTGTTACTTAATCGTTTATATTTGAGAGTTGTAGTAATTATGGGATGATTGTTGGAAAGATAGCAAAAGGCGCACATTCTGGAGCTTAAAAGATGATATTTTGAAGATTACTATTCTGAAGACCAAACTCGTAACCATCAAGGAAGATATGGCGTATCCATGCCTACACTCAACACAAAGACCACCAGGAGGAGAAGCTCAATAAACGTAACCAGAGATACTCAAATTACACCGTAATCCAATATATTAACGAATATAATATATTCAAGAAGATATAAAACGTGTCCCTACTCCAAAGAAATCCCCAATACGCCATATCCAACTCCATTGATATGCCGTATCGAGACCGACTTTCAAGACCTTATAAATATAAAGGCTTAAAAATGAGTATAATAAGTGTGGTCTAAATCAATATCGATACCTAAACCATAAAATCATTTTTAGAGGTGAAAAAGAGCAATAGAGGTCGATCATGTTATCATTTCTATAGGAACACATTTAATTCCGTATACCTTAGTAATCATTCGATTTTTGGTATCAATCGTTTAACTCGGTTAGTTTAACCTTGTCTAAAAAATTCCTCTGTGAATTTATTAAGACGTTGAAGGCTTACGACCTTGACGGGTATAGCCATTATTATGAAGATCAAATTATACTTGTTTAGCGCAGCTTTTGTATGTTGACTAATCATTCCAACTGGATAGTGATACGACCAAGCAGATCTAGAGTCCGGATAGCTCTTCATATAGTAATTTATACATCTAGAATAAAAGTTACACAAAATTGTCCTTACTATAGTCCGTGTCTAGGAAACCTTTCGGGCTTAACTATTAATTGGATATTAGCTGATGGTTTATTGATCATGTTGACCTAGCAGGTAACCTCGCTAATTCCAACAAGTAATGTCTGATTCTATTAGATAGTTGGACAAGTGGACTACTAGTGTATAAATTGCCAATAAGCGGTAAGTGAGTAAAGTCTCTATGAGCTAGGGTTTAACAAGATCACCATTGCCTTAATTCTTAAGATAATTATAATCAGCAAATAAAAATGCTTTATGCGGATGCTTTAATTGTGCAAAATTATTGTTTATAGGTCTTAGGATGATGTAACGCCTAATTCTTAAGAATGATATGCCACCTCGAGAGAAGAAATCATTGCACTTAATAAACAAACAACTTTTCTAATCGATTAATAATGTTAATACATATATTCTTAATAGGGTTTGACAGCTCTCATTATCCTTTGTTAATTTGCTTACGTGAGTTAAAGTGCCTTGAATTGATTGTAGTTACCAACCAAACCATGCCAGTTTCTCAGGCTGAAAACCCTCCTTTTTCGTTAGAATTAAGATATTAGACTGACATAGGTTTAACATAGGTTTAGAATAGAGTAGAATTAACATAGATTAGATAACCAAGATATTAATTAAATTGATAGATTTAACCTCGCTTCAAGTGTTCGACACCTTACTTACCACGAAACTACTACTGATCGAGTACACTGCCCGTTAAAGTGTTGATTTTGGTTAATCGGCAAAATATAAATTTAAAACTTGAATGAATAAATTATACACCACACAACGACACATCAAACCCAACCGGGCTTGGGCTTATTTATCCTCTAAAACTCCTCTGCAGTCCGAGTGGCGAAATCACGAAAGCTTAGACTAGAGTAGTAAACTAGAAAAGAAAAACCACATTAACGTAATAAAAGCATAACTTGTTGATGAAGGCATCCGATAGCAAGCGGAGACTGATCTTCAAACAGAAATAAAATCTAAGCGTCGCACACGAACATAATTAATTGTTGAAGAAATCTGCCAACATGTGGAGACAAATCTTCAAACCTGAAATTCACAAACCAGATTTTTTTACGGGATAACCCAAAGTATCCCTTTTTTTGGATAACTCAAAGTATCATTTTTTTCATATGGGATAAACCAAAGTATCCCTGAACCAGGATAAACCAAAGTATTTTACTTAAGAATAAACGAATGTATTCTCTACCTGAAAACATTTTTTAATAAACTAAGAAAACTAAATCCTTTTTTTAATTAAAAGGAAATCAAGGATCTAAAATCAACTTGCAAATGAAGTAATGAAAATGAAAACCATAAATACTTGTGAATATAAGTATTGAAAATGAAAACCAAGGATCTAAGAGAAGTTTGAGCAATCAGATATAAACGAACAAGAAAATGCATCAAATGGTTAGGGATCGTGTTAAATAGAGGGGTTTTTTTAAGGTTAAAGGGTGACGGCTAGGGTTTGACGGGGTGGTTTATGGGAAGTGGCTTAACGTAGCCACCTAGGTCTAAGGATCAAACCTGCTTTAATACCATGTTAAACAATGAAAACCCCATAGGTTATGATTTATTATTGACCACAATATATAGGAGGTTACATGTATGAAACCCTAACGGACCCTAGGCCTACAAACCGGGCTTGACCTATTTATCCTCTAATACTGCCAAACATCTACCTAACACCCATATGCTTGTGTTAAAATCACTTCAATATATATGCTTGAGCCTACATCAACGCATTATTACGTCTATATGTTTTACGTTTTTACAAAACAACAAGGATTTAAGCCCGCGCATTGCTGCGAGATGTTTGTCAGGATGAATTTGGTATACATCCAGAAGTATGTAGAGATCTCCACGTGAATCTAGTGCGAGTCAAAAGTCTCAGACATAGTTTCATTTTTTGTCCATGTTTTCATTATGCTCTGTTTCCATTAAGCTTATGTAGCACAAAGGATGCCGAGCCAAAAGGAATAATAATCGCTTTGAAATAAGCAGTAAGCTGAAAATAAAAACAATCCCAAACACCCATAACATATAAGTTTTTTAACAGCTAATAGGTGGTATAGGAGTGTTTAGTTTTGCATTTTGAAAGTGAATATCTGAATATTGTGATTTTCAACTTGTAGACCGCTAGTATCAATTTACTTGCTTTTCGGATGGTGAAAAATGTCTCTCTTGTCAAATGTTTAACTAAATTTTACCATCATAAGGCTAATTATCTAATTTTGATTTTAATTCTATAAAATAGAACCAATATGTAAACACACGTACAATCCACTTATGTGGGTTGGATGCACTCATAATAGCAATCTTCTAAACTAATTTTTTCACACAATCGTTATAAGCTCAATCCACTTATATGGGTTGGATGCAGTCATAAACATCAAAGAATACAAAAGATAACTAACTTAATATGCATGCCTCCACGGTCTGATGATGGTAGCATGCTTCTTTGAAGGGCATTCATGACCTTAGTAGCTTGTTCCACCTCTTATCAACATGAATCAATTCATATGCTTCTAATCAAAAATAGAAATACTGGAGTCATACCTTAAAATCAGCAAATGCAACAAGCATTGCAACTCTATTATGCACCGTGAGTTAAATCTCGAGTATATGTATTTAAAGTAAGAAAGAGGTCATCACCATTGACTTTAAAACTTAGTAATATCACATCCGTATTATATTTCAATTTTAGCAAAACTAAAAATTCCCCTATCTAACTAAACTTACTTAGAAAGAATAGGTCTCAGCTTGGCTACATTGCTTTTGGAATCTAATTTGCAATTGACAAAGTCAAACATGCTCCATCGACTATTTTCTGTCTGCTTCATAATGTTTGGATCTAAAGCTATGAACACGTCATCACTGTTGATTAACACAATCTAAGTGAGTCAACAACTGCCATAATGACCGAGAATCCATCAAACTATAAACAAAAACTTATGGTTCTTTATAAAGAAGATATCCTCTTTATGGAAGTATTTTTATTGGGTTTAGATTGTTCTTTATTGTCATTGTCCTCTTAATGATGCAAAAAGCTACATGTAAGTAAATGGGATTGAGCCATTGTTGAGACCATCTTTATGGTCTCTTGATTGCTTCACACCAACTAGTGGTTTATGGGTTTGTTGGTCAACTATGTTGGTCTTATTTGTCTCATTGGTTGCTTCCTTATAATAATACCTAAACCTTCTATTACTTAACTTGAAAACTTAGCGATCCTAGATAATGCTGGTTAAGATTTATTATCAGTTCGACCTTCTGTCAGGTATGAGTTAAATGTAACAATTTGACCTATATACTTATAAATAGGTCGATTTATAGTTGTGTTTAATATCAAAAGAAGCAATTAGGTCAGGTCAAGTACTGAGTATGTAGATAAAGTTACAGCTGAGGCACGCTAACTTTTCCTAGTAATATGTTGGTTATTGTTTCTAGATATTTAGATTTGTTACTCCCTATGCAGTTAATTAAAGTTATTCTGTTAACGTGAAAGTTAAACTGGTCAATAATCTCAGTTTCAGGCACGTTTATTATCGCTTAATAGATGGTAAAACCACAAAATTATGTATTTTTTGCTGCTTAAGTAAAGTTCATGTTTGCGGGACTTTAGTAAAGTAATAAATTTGTATAAGGCAATATCTGATGATAACAACTTTAATTGATTCTTTTCGTCAAGCTGTAAACCTTTATTGTGATATCTTGCTCAGGTTAACTTCTCTACCGGACACACTACATTAGCAAGCACAGTAAGAGGAGTAATTGCCTCAATCGCATAAGAAATAAAAGTAAAATGAGTTACAAGAAACGTGTCACTTACATGTAACTTTAGCAATTCAAGATTTTTCTCTTTATTGTTCTTTTTCCCTATTCTTGTAACATCGTATCCCCAAATGTCTACTCCATCGACCCTCCTCTAACACCGCACTTATTTCCTCGACTTTCCTCAAATAATCAGTGAACTTCCTAATAGAATCTGAAAGCTTTTTACGGCATAAGGCTCAGATTTGTTGATAACCGACAAAAGCAATCAGATTCCTTGGTAGCCGACAAAAGCGGTGACATCCGCCATGGTTGCGAAGCTAATACTTTGCCCTCCTAATGCACGAATTTTGATGACTTTTGTCTAACCTATACGAATTCATCACTACCTTTTTTTGTTGCACGTAGACCACGAATGTATTATAGGCATAGTGGCAAGCTTTATTAGCTCAATCCGCCACAATGGCCCTTCTCTTCAACAGGGTCAAAAACCCTAAACATTTAGTGTTTCCCCTAAAACTATAATTACACAAATGTTCAATCTCTTCTGAAGCTTCTTCCTACCAAACTAAACCTAATCTTGCAATTTAACGGCCAAAGAAAAAAGGGCATTAGGGATCTTGACACAGGTTTTCATCAAGCTTTAGGGATCTCGAGACAGGTTTTCATCAAGTTTTATTTTATGGCAGGACCAAAACACGAATGGTTATGCCTTTAGCCGAAGTGCATCAGATATTCTTTGCACTTCAGATCCAGAAAAAGCGTAGACATCCGCAATGGTTACAAACTAAAAAGTTTACCCTACCAAAACACGGATGTTAACGCCTTTAGTTAAAGATTCTCAAATCCTTGCCAGTCTTACAATAACGATGTGCAGTGAACCAAACCTTAATTACAAATCGTAAAAAGCAGACATCTGCAAACGTATACGTTCTACATCATCCTCAAAAAAGATACTCAAACACTCCCTAAATTAAGCAATGCAACCAAAATTATGTACGCTGCATTTGGAGTTTAGGTTAATGATATCAGCCTTGAAGGCGATTCACTCAAACAAACCAACAATAAATTAAAGAGGAAACGTTTGCCATGGCTGCTACCATAGTAGGTCGCCCCGCCAAGATATGAAGGGTCTCATCTTAATCGGAGCTGTTCAGAGTCATCATTGCTTGCCACATTCAAGATTGCTATTTTTTCACTTGCAATAATTATCATAGCCCGTGGAGGTTGCTAAGGCGAGCGATTCTCACTCTCAGCCATCCTTCAACTTATTGCCAAGCTGTAACAAAAAATTTCAGTCATTAGTACACACCATACCAATAGTTGCAGCAAACTAAAATGACTAACGCATCTCCTAAATGAGTTAATGATTGGTACCTTTCAATCTTTTGACTTGGCTTGTTGAGCATTGATTCAAATTATTCTTGCACGCGGTGGTTACGCATATAAAGCAGGTGGCCCAACCTGCATATAACAATAGTTAACGATCGAGAATACGTGTTTCGATTACAGGACATAGTTCTGAATAAGTGTATACCCTTATTCTAATGCATTGTTTAGTATCAATCAAAAACTAAAAGCATAATTACTTATCTTTCAGCCACATTTGACCTAACAAAACAACATTTTTTGGGCTTAGTTCCAGTGTAAAAGATCAAAAACTATTTTTATGTGATACATCAAGCACTAATTATCGAACATAAAAAAACAGAAATCCAATATTCCGATTTAAAAATTATTAACAACCATTAATCATTGATATCAGAGATTATTTATAGATTCAATAAGAATCATTTACATGCAATTAAAGAAAAAAATTTGATATTCTTCTTCCCCATTTTGAAACTGAATGCTTGGGGTCAATTGATCTTGCGATGTTATCAACCATCAAAGAAACCCCCATTGCCTCAGCTTCGAAAGCCATTAAATTCTAACATGACAAAACCCATAAACCTGATTGGTGCTACAAGCGTTAGAGAGAGAGATAGAGAGGCATGTTTGAGAGAGACAGATGGAGTTAAAATGGGGCGGTGATAATATTTTATTAACATGTGTCAGGTCGGGTCGAGAAAAGAATTAAAAAAAGTCGGACCAACGACCGGGTAATGACAGGTTCCGGCTATGTCATTGGTGGGTCGACCCGGTCGGAAGCCCAAGACCCACGAAGCATATAAATGTGGCATGATTTATGATTTTTGGCTTTTAATATTATATTATTATAATTTAAGGTGAAGCTATCATTACCGTTTTATTTTTTTCCTTAACAAGTAAACATTGTTTTACTATCTTTGACATACAAATAGACAACTGTACTTTACTACGGGTATTATACCCTGATCCAATCTATATGTAAAAAACAATTGCCAAAATGAATATCATATAGTTGAGGATTGCAATATTTAATCATACACTCGATCTCTTGATCTTGAGCTCACTATACACCTGAACAGCCATATTGATCAATATATATTCACACATTAAAAAGTAGCTATAATGGAGTTTTCTATAGCTAACCCAATACTTTTTTTCCCAGTACCAATTGTTTTATTGATAATCTAATATTACCCTGCCATTTTTCTGAACGGCGAAAATATATGACACATCACCATTTATTATTTTGTTGACGACGTTACTCCTCATGGAGATACCTCCATATTATTTGGTGTTTGTTTGATACATTAGGATGACAACTAACCGTTGACTATATTTTTCATTTCATTCTTTATCTTTAACACCCCAAATTTTGCACCCATAGATATATTGACCACCCACATAGATAAGC
The DNA here is from genome assembly GCA_026074375.1 of Tanacetum coccineum. Classification (NCBI taxonomy): domain Eukaryota; kingdom Viridiplantae; phylum Streptophyta; class Magnoliopsida; order Asterales; family Asteraceae; genus Tanacetum; species Tanacetum coccineum. The sequence goes on along the minus strand of BQNB010032409.1, from coordinate 36,204 downwards.
TAAGCGATCCTTATTCGCGTGATGTGAGGGCATCTACAACGCTACAGGGTGGCGGCGTTTAATAAGAGAAAAAAACGATGAGTCAGCGTGCAATCCATTATGGGCCTTCTAGGTGGCTCGTTGATATAAAACTCACTCAATTATTTACACACCAATTATTAACTATTCAAGTGGGGCCTCCACTATAAACTCCTATTAAATTAAGGGTCCATTTGGTTTGTCGAAGGATTTGGATTTGGATTTGGATTAGGATTAGGATTTACATTTGGGTTTGATGTAAGTTTTAAGAAAAAAAATAAGAGAGAGAAAATATATTAATGGTATAATATTATTATTTTAAAAATATATAAAAGAAAAATAATTAAATTTATTATTTTAAAATCAATTGTAAATGAAAATGTGTGGTTAATATTAAAAGGGGGCCCACTATATTGAAACAAGACAAATATATTTGACTGAATTTCTTTAAACCCCGACTACACCCCTTACTTTTGAGTATGGTAATATATTTGGGATCTAACCCAATCTTGTGGGCCCATATTTGGGATCTACACCCCTTACTTTTGAGTATGGTAATATATTTGTACCGTATAGATAGTGTCTCTAGATTTTAAGAGCGAATATTACTGCTCCTAATTCGAGATCATGAGTGGTATAGTTTTCTTCATGAGGTTTGAGTTGTCGAGATGCATAAGCAATGACTTTTTCTCGTTGCATTAGTACAGCTCCTAACCCTTGAAGAGATGCATCACAGCAAACAACAAAATTATCATTTCCTTTTGGTAATGCTAAGATTGGTGCTTCACAGAGTTTTTGTTTAAGAAGTTGAAAAGCTGATTCTTGTTCTTCGCCCCAGATATAACTCTTGTTCTTCTGGGTTAATTTAGTCAAAGGCTTTGCAATCTTTAAGAAACCTTCGATAAATCTTCGATAATAGCCGGCGAGTCCTAAGAATTGATATACTTCTATGGGTGTAGTGGGAGATATCCAATTCTTAACGGCTTCGATTTTGGCAGGGTCAACATGAAGTCCTTGATTATCGATGAGATGACCAAGAAATTGCACGATATGTATCCAGAAATCATATTTAGAGAACTTGGCATACAATTTCTCTTTTTGGAGTAATTCCAAGATTATTCTGAGATGACTTGCATGTTCTTCTTCGTTGCGAGAATAGATAAGAATATCATCGATGAATACAATTACAAACTTATCTAGATAAGGTTTACAAACACGATTCATGAGATCCATGAATACAGCAGGTGCATTTGTTAAACCAAATGGCATGACTTGAAATTCATAGTGTCCGTATCTCGTTCTGAAAGCAGTCTTAGGAATATCTTCTTCCCTTACTCTCAGTTGATGATAACCTGATCTTAAGTCGATTTTTGAGTAAACGCTTGAACCTTGAAGTTGATCGAATAAGTCATCGATCCTGGGCAATGGGTAACGATTCTTTATAGTAAGTTTATTCAACTCTCGGTAATCGATACACATTCTAAAAGATCCGTCTTTCTTTTTAACAAATAAGACAGGAGCTCCCCAAGGCGATGTACTTGGTCGAATGAAACCTCGGTCGGTTAGTTCTTGAAGTTGATTAGACAACTCCTGCATTTCTAAAGGAGCTAATCTATAAGGTGTTCGAGCTATAGGTGCTGCTCCGGGGATTAAGTCGATTTGGAATTCTACTTGGCGAACGGGAGGGATACCAGGTAGATCTTCAGGAAAGACATCTGGGAATTCTTTGACTACGGGAATGTCTTCGAGTCTCTTCTCGTCTGCTTTCTTCTCCATAACTTGGATCATAAAAACTTGACAACCTCGGGATATATACTTTTCAGTTTTTATACAAGATATGAGATTTAGTCGAGTTTTACTTCGATCGCCTCGAATGATTAGAGTTTCACCGTCGATAGGAATGTGAACAACTTTCTCATCACAGAGAATTTTGGCATGATATTTGGATAACCAGTCCATACCGATGACAACGTCGAAACTACCAAGCTTAATTGGCATGAGATCGATTTCAAAAGGTTGATTTAGCAAGGTTAGAGTGCAGCCTTTAATAATAGTGTTTGTGGTTACTAAGTTTCCGTCAGCCATTTCGATATTATAGAGGGTATTTATTGTAATAGACGGAATATTTAGCATAGAGGCAAGCGATAAGGATATAAAACTTCTATCAGCTCCGGAATCAAATAATACCCTGACTAAATGCTGATTTAGGAGAAACATACCCGTAACGACGTTTGGGTCTTGTTGGGCATTCTTATCTCTCAGCATGTAGGCTCTTCCTTGGGCATTAATGTTGGTCTTGCGGCACTGATTTGTGTAGTGTCCTTTCTCACCACAAGCATGACATATAACTGTCACTGGTAGTTGATTACTTCCAGTGGCTGGCTTCTTGTTTCTGCAGTTCTTACTCAAATGGCCCACCTTGTTGCAAATATTACATTTGCCAGTACAAGGTCCGTTGTGATGGAAATTGCATCTCTTGCACAAAGGGAGATCTCCGGCATACCTACCATTTTCTGATGGGGTAACAGCATAAGCTCTACCAGTTTCTTGCCTTCGGTTTTGTTGTTGACGATTGTTGTAGCGATTGTTGGTGTTGCGGTAGTTGTTGTTGCTGCGGGAGCTGTTGTTGAAAGTTCTTTTGTCGTCAAACTTTCTTTTGTTGTCGTTAGATACCTGCATTGGAACATGCTTAGTTACTTGATCCATTAGCCTTTGGGCTATGTTAATGGCCTCCTCTAAAGTTTGAGGTTTAGAGGCAGTAACATTTCCTTCAATGCTTCGAGGTAGACCTCCGATAAAAGCTTCCAAGAGTTTATCGTTGTTTGGCACCATGTTTGGACATAGAACCGTTAATTCTTGGAATCTTCTAACATAAGGTTTAAGATCATTTCCCTTTACAATCAGATTGTAAAGTTCTTCTTCCATCTTCCTGATCTCAGTCCGGGGACAATACTTGTTCGTCAGAAGCCTTTTTAACTCAGTCCAGGTGATTTGATTGGCTTGCTCTATTCCCATAGGCTGGGCATATGCATTCCACCAGGACAAGGCATCGTCAGTTAAAGTACCAGTAGCAAAAGTTACTTTGTTTTCTTTGGCACATCTGCTATGAGAGAATACTGATTCGGTTCGTTCAAACCAGCGAATAAGGCCTACTGCTCCTTCCGTACCATTAAAGTAGAAAGGTTGACAGCTGATAAACTCTTTGTAGTTTCCCGTTTTCACTGCAGGATTTCCAGTAGGACCGGTGTTCCTGTCGGGATTACTAGCACTTGCCATTGTTGCAGCTTGAGCTTCTAGAGCCGAGGTGACACTATCAGCAACTAACTTTCTAATGGCATCTTGAGTCATAGCCGGTGCTTCCGTTGTTGATGCTCTTTTTGGAGGCATTCTATCAACAAAAGATAACACATAATAAGAATAATATCACAAGAGTAATGCTTAAAATGTTTAAAGAGAAATGCTCATTTTTGAATTTTAAGCATATTTAACAATGGTGATATTGAAGTTTTGAATATAGGTTACGGAATGACGACAAATATAATGATGCGTATGACGGATGAATGATGATGATGGATGAATGATGAATGATGAGATGCATAAAGCGGTAAAAACAACAAGGTAGATAACGGGATTGCCTTTGTATTTAAGAACAACTTGCCTTAGTACTATACATAGTCAAGATTTGACAAGTGTTTTTATTTATACCACACATCCCGTGGCTAGGTTAAAGCTAAAAACTGGAATTTAAACTAGAAACTGGATGATCATTCCATGCGGTTCTGGAGTTCGATGATGGAGTTCATGAGATTTTCTATGTCTGCTTGGTGACGAGTTTCCATGTCGTTGATAACTTCTCCCAATTCAGCAATCCTATAGCGGGCTAGAGAAATTTTATGGTTGCATCCTATTTGCTTTCTCTGGAGTTTGGAAATCTGAGTATGAGCTTGCTGAAGTTCGGCTTCCAGAGCATTAAAATCTCGTTGAATAATTACAGTTTCTTTTCTGAGGCCTTCGATTCTGTTTTCAATATGCTTGATACGTTCGATGGGGATTGCATCTATGCTATTTAAGATATCTAGGATTTGTTCTTCATGACGCTCAATAGTTGACTTTTGAGAGCTTTCGCCAATCTCAAAAGTTTGAGGTTGGAACGGGGTAGAAGAAGATGATTTTGTTGGTGAAAGAAGTCCTTCTGGAAGAAAGAATTCTTGAGGTTTAGGAAGTATGATAATTGGAGGCGGGATTTGTGATTTTTCATTATAAAAAGCTTGTATAACTTCCATGTAAGGATCATCCAGAAATAACGAAAGGGTCGGTGAAGCTAGCGGGACAATTCCAAATGAATTAGAAGCATTAGAGTAAGTTTTCCCTGGAGAGGCCGGGACATAATCCGGAGAAGCCGGGGGAACATAGTTTGGGAAATTGGAAGAAAAGGCATCCTCCAAATTGGCAGTAGGATTGAAGAATTCTAGTAATCTTATGATCAAACCAAGAACACGAGTGAGATGTGGGTTGTGAAGTTAGAGAGAGAATGGATGGAAAATGGATGAAGTGTATTATGAAAAATGTTACAAATGGAACATGGATGAAAAAGAAAAGTAGTTATAGAGTTAAGGTTTGAACTTGTTCTCTTATAATGTTGGATCTGATACCAAATCTGTAACACCCTCATTTTTACATATAGCAGCGGAAGCTAATCTGGGGTATTACTTCAAGGTACAACCAGTCATAATCATAGAAAACGAATCAAAAGAGTCGTTTATGAAAATAAGTTATCATTCATTTATTTCATCAGAGTTTTTACAAAAGAGAGGTCCCAACATCTGTATTTACAAAAGTGAGGAATGAAACGGTTTTTTCCTCTTATGTCCTCGCACTCCGTGCCATTGTTTTTGAGATAAAACTTGCTAAAAAGTCAACAAAAGGTTGAGTGAATCATAGGTTTAAGTAATATTTTTAAAATTCGAAATGAAATGCGATATTTGGGTTACAGTTGTCTTTCACCAGTATTGAAAAAACATTTTATTATTGCCATTAGCTCATGAATATGAAGCTTAGGGTATGGTGATACTGTTATAGCCCCTGGGGTACTTTGCCAAAATAACCGCCGTATTTTCTAGATGATGTGCAATTGGTTACAACGTTACTAGGTACACCAACGGGAGTCCAAACCAAATAGATCTATTCATATCATTAGCGCTTAATACGGAGAGTAATTAACGGTTCATGATATGGGACTAAGGCAAAGAGTTACTTAGGCAAGTAGTAAATTGAAATTGCATACAAAAATAATTTCATTTATGTTTATAACATGTATCCCCCTCGCGGGTTTTAAAATATTTGAAAATATTGGAAATGCGAGGCTATGAACTCACTGAACACTTTTAGGGAAATTGTGATTGCAATGTATATGAATGAATAGTAACGCTTCGTCACGGTATCTGGGGTAATATTTGTCAAGTTCTTAGTTATGATTGATATGTATGATTTTTTACAGTGATGTCGGTTTTAGATATTAAAAATTATCATAACACCGTTCGGGCCATCTAATTCAGAAGTAATTTAGTAAACGTTTGAGGTGCTAAGAGCACTTTAAATCGTAAGACCAACAACTCAGTCCAGAACGTAATTCCAAGATGAAACTCCTTAATATGAAGACCCCCTAGTTTTTGTGGTATGATATGAATCACGAGACAAGATTTGAAAGCTCATCGATGATGAATGATATAATAGTTATAACATAAGCAGTTTTAAGAATTTTTATTCAATATTGGAAGGTTAAAGCAGTCATGCGTCTAATTAAAGGTATGTCTTGTAATGTTTGATGTGTTTTTATACTTTTTTATAAATGTTACATTTTTAGACCCTTGAGTTTAAAAAGTGGCAGAATATACCCTTGGAGTTTGCACTTTGACGACCTTGGTCCCTCAAGTTTAAAAGATATACCAGGTAAACCTTGCACTTTAAAAAGTGACATAATAGACCCCTGTAGTTATAACTTTTGATAAAATGGACACTTTTAGTCTTTTAGTTATAGTTGCTACAATCGACGTTATATACCCTTGCAGGGATTATAATTTACAGAAAATGCTCAAATTGCCCATGCAAGCTTATTTTAACATTTCTATAGACATTTATAAGTTATAATAAACTAAATAGACGATTTAAACAACGAAGGTTTAAATTAATGATTCGTAGCTAGGAAGTAAAACGGGTCCATATTAGGGTTTCAAATGGAAAACGCGCGGGTATTAAGCTCAAAATTCTCTTATGACTTATCAAAGTACTTATTTTAACATTATAATAGCTTATTAGGATAGATTATAACAATAGTTTACAAGTTTAGCTCATAGTTTAAGTAAAAACTTGAAATTAGGGTTTCGGGTGTAGGGTTTTGGATCAAAAAGGTATAACACATAGGTTTTTAAGTTCAAAGCTTTATATTATGATTTTAGCAAGATCATATGAACATTATAACGTTATAAAATCAGATCATAAGCTTAGAGAACCTGGTCTTGAGCTTATAGCTTAGAAACGGGTCGAAATCGGGACATTTGGCTTTGTACGCCTAGAATAACGACTCCCGGGCTTCGTTTCTTGGTTTCTTTTGCTTCCTTTCTGTACTTGAGCCTTCTTAAGATCACTTAGGATCTATTAGAGTAAAGGATTGCTTCTATGTAAGGGTTATAGAGGAGGAAGTGGGGGATGAAGAAAAATGAATGGTTTAGGTTGCTATTTATAGGTAAAATTACCCTTAAACTTCATGGAACTTGTATGATCTGGTTAGGACACATAAGAGACCTAGAGGATGATGAGAAGGGGCTAGTAGGTGTGTTTGTTAAGCTAGAAACTAGCTTTGGTGAGGTGTGTACCCCATTTCTTGCCGCGGCTAAACTAGAAGAAAAAGGAAGACCATGTGCCATTTTTAAACTATATAAGGTAAAGATATTTGTGTTAGGTGCTTGTAAGCTGCTTAGGAATGAAGTAGCTTAGTCATGGAGGTGCTTGATTGCAAGAAAAATAGTTAAAATGGGTCATTTTGCAAGGGTTTGTATTTCGGGTTGATTTAGGGTTCATAAGGGTTCGGGTTGAGTTTTCTAGCTTGTAAATCATGTACATTTGATTAGGAATGATAGGTTACTGATCCTAAGGCTTATATTAAGGATTATAATCAAAAGTTGATAGGTGGTTTGGGTTAAAATGGGTAGAAAATGAATAAACGGGTCAAAATCACAATTAGGGCACAATTAGGGTTTTCTGGATTCGTTTCTTGTATAATTGAAGTAGAATGATGAAATGATAATGGATTATGATTGAGAATGTTGTAATTTATGTTATTATAACTTATTTAAGTATTGGTTTAGGTTTACAATGGATAAAAATCAAGAAACGAGTCATGGTTTAGAAACTAGCTCGGTTTTAGGGTTTAGGGTTTTGAATTAGGGTTTTGAGTGTCAAAAGATGTATGAAAGATATTTAGGGTTTACACATTGTATTACTTGAGTGTAGTAGTTGCTACACTAAGTGATGGTGAAGAATTTAGAATGTAAACGGAGGTAAAAGGCTATTTGGGGATCATGATTTATGACTTGATTTGAACTTTTAGAGACTTATACTTTGACTTGAAGAGATTTTATATTTCAAATAAGATGTTATATTACTTGTACATATGATTTAGTAGCTTGTTCATTCACTTTAGGGGTTAACCCTTCCATGAGATTAGGGTTTAGAGGCATATGATAATGATTTAAAGCTCGTTTTGAGATAATATTGCCAATGGCATATTTTATGAGTAATGTACCTTGTAATAAATATATTATGATATTGACTTGCCATGTTATTATGTTTTCTTGACATATATGATAATAGGATTGCCATATGTAGGTTGTTCGAGTCCGTTAACTTAAAGGTTTTTATATTTTTGTTATTTTGAAGATATATGCTTATGAGATATGGCAAAGTAATGTAATGTATAAGACGAAAAATTTCACTGAAAAAGGTGTTTCATATATAATTGATAGATTGTACATCATCTAACTTAATAGATGGATATTTACATTTATGAAAATTGCGGGTTGTTATAAACCTTCTCTCAGGGACTGAGGAATGCCAATCATACTCAGACTCTTGACCTTGAAGATATCTTTGGGAGGTTTGTCTATGCGGACCACCTAATCCAAAGAAGGTATTCTGACACCAAAAAGACCCTTATTACTGCTCCCTCAAGTACTGCAATTTCTGCTGTCTTCTTTTATAACAATGTCATACAGGATTTCCAAGAAAATTTTGATGATGAATGATGTGTTGTCGTTGTATGGTATATTTAAGATGATTCAAGTTTATATTTATATTTTGCTTACTAAACCAAAAACAACACTTTAAAGGGCAGTGTACCCGATCGGCAGTAGTTTCGTGGTAATTAGGGTGTCAAACACTTAAAGCGAGGTTAAATCTATCAATTTAATTAATATCTTGGTTATCTAATCTATGTTAATTCTATTCTATTCTAAACCTATGTCAGTGTAAATCCTAATTCTAATGGGAAAAGGGGGGGTTTTAGCCTGAGAGACTAGCACGGTTTGGTTGGTGAATATAATCAATTCAAGGCACTTTTACCCACGCAAGCTAATTAATAAAAGATAAAAGACACGGCGAAACCTTTTAGAATAAAATTGTATTTACCAATTATTATATCCGAATAGAAAAGTTGTTGTTTATTAAGTGCAATATTTCTTCTTATCGTGGTGGCATATCATTTTAATGAATTAGGGTTCACATCATCTAAGTAAGACCTAGACACATTAATTCTGTCACAATTAAAGCATCCGCATAAAGCATCCTTATTTGCTGATTATAATCTATCTTAAGGATTAAAGCAATGGTGATCTTGTTAAACCCTAGCTCATGGAGACTTTACCCACTTACCGCTTAATGTCAATTTATACACTAGTAGTCCACTTGTCCAACTATCTAATGGAATCAGAACGTTACTTGTTGAATTATCTAGGTCACCTGCTAGTCAACATGATCAATAAACCATTGGCAATATCCAATTAACTAGTTAAGCCCGAAGCGTATCCTAGACATAGACTTAGAAGAACAATATTTGTGTAACTATTATTCTAGATGTATAAATTACTATATGGAGAGCTATCCCAAACTCTAGATCTACTTGATCCGTGTCACTAGATCCAATTGAATGATAGGTCGCATATAAAAGCGCGTAAACAAGTATAAATTGATAAACATAAACAAGCACTCAACGATAAATCAAGAAATCAAGATAAACAAATACCAAACATTCAGATCTTCATAATAATGGCTAATGCCCGAAGTTATTAGCCTTCAAACGTCATAATAAATACAAGAGCAATTATTTAACCAAGGTAAACTAACCGAGTTAACGAATGATACCTAAAACTGAACGATTACTAAAGTATATAGAATTACACGTTGTCTCCTATGGAATATATAACTTTTCTTGATCTCTTATGCTCTTTTTCTCCTCTAAAGATTGACTTTTATGGTTTAGGTATCGAGAATATGATTTAGCACACTTAAAACTCGTTTTTGAGTTTTTTATTTATAAGGTCTGGAAGTCGGTTGGATACGGCGTATCTAAGGAGTTGGATACGGCGTATTGGAGATTTCTTAGAGTAGGGACCACGCTTGATATCTTCCAGAATATTATATTGATTCCATATCTCGGATACGGCGTATTGAGTTTCTCTGGATACGGCATATTGATGTTTATCCTTCTGTGGTCTTTGGTGAGTGCAGGCACGGATACACCGTATCTTCCTTGATGGATACAGCGTATTGGTCTTCATAATAGTAATCTTCAAAATATCTTTATTTAAGCTCCAGAATGCACGCCATTTGCTATCTTTTACCAATTACTCCATAATTACTGCAATTCTCAAATATAAACAATTAAGTAACAATTCTTTGAAATAACCATACAAAATAGGTTAATAACATGGGATAAATGATGCTATAAAATAGACGTTATTTGATGTCATCAAATATCCCCCCACTTGAATCCTACTTGTCCTCAAGTAGCCTTTAGAAGTTTTACAAAAATGTATCCCAAAGTATATTTTCTGTTAAAGCACTTATTCGATCTATTACAAGTACACAACCAAACACCTCACGACATAGGAAGATGAAAACACTCAAATCACTCAACTAATCTATGTGGTAACATGTAACTAAATCGCTCAATTGCTCGGTCGTGATGAATATTATATCATAAGCTTGGCAAGGATACACATCTCCACACCTAAAGCTAAGGAGTAACAAGTTTATAAAGGTAAATATGGGTTTTTGTATGGAAAGGCGTACGGTTTGATCATTCTACAATCTTTCACCAAAAGTACCACTCTAACAAGGCAGCTGAAGCATACATACATGGCCGTAATGACGGAATAGACATGTATGTTCGATCACATCCTCATTCGAATTTAACCAACGTGTAAAATAATAGTAATCTTTGATTTATGCAAGAACTAGAGAGAGTGGGTTGGATGAACTTAGAGAGAGAAAGTAAATGGAAATGGAATGTATATTATGTGTGTGAGAAAATGAGCAACCAACCACCTCTCCAAGGCATGGAGAGGTGCTTATATACTTACAAGGGGTGGGTGGGCCTTGGCTTAATATGCTTATCCATGGGCCTTGGTCTAACTACCTATGTAAGTTTCCAAATATTGCTATACGAGCTATCTACCGATATCTATGAAGTGACCGAGACTTTTCTAGGAATTTCGTATTCCTAACAATCTCCCCCTAAGGGAGGTCACTTCATGTTACAAAAACTTAAACCTAACATACTATGAAGGTCTTCATTCTTGTGCTCACAGACTTCTTTTTACTTTTCATTTTCTTGTGAATATGGCGTAGTGATCATTGACTTTAGGTTTGAGCTTGTTCCTTTTACTTGATTTGTAAGTGAATATGTGATCTTGAGCATCTTGAGACCATCAACCAAGCATAATCTATTTTCGCCTTCTTGTAAACTTTGCCATCTTGTGAACTTGTAACTTTTGGACCGACATGCTCATAACTTTCTTGATTTGTCAACTTGAAAAGCTTTAATGCTGCATCTTTCTTAAAATAATTTAACTTTAACACTTCGTTTTTTCGAGAAAGACGTTCAGTATCAGAGTGACTGAAACTTCTTTGAAATTCTTTTACTTTAATACTTCGTCGCTTCAAGAAAGACGTACGGTATCAGAGTAGCGGAAGTCTTGAAACATGTACTTGAGCTTTCATGATGTCTTTATGATTTTCGGTCAGGTATGAGCATGTGGCTATGAATATGTGAGTCAGTTGGAACCAGGTACCTCCATGACCATCTTTATGTGAATATGCAATAAAATAGTTAGCAATAAATATGGGGGACGAATATGGCTTTGTGATTCGCCCGTGTTTGGTTGGAGTAACCTTCGAATCCATAAGGATCGACCTGTGATCAGGTAGATTCAATTTAAGAAGAATCTCCTTGACAGGATTTCTAGATAAAGTATAGAATCTTTCTAACACATTTGTATTAGATTCATCAAACTCAGCATGTTCTCATTATCGGAACATCTCAAAGCAAACATCACGATACGAGTAAACCAGTGAGTTATTGTCTCGCCGATTGAAATAGAAAAATAATAACTTGCTAAAGTGGTTTGTGACACATCGAGAGTGTTAATCATTTCAAAAATACATCAATCAATCCGACAATTCATAACCTGTACAAGTTGATTCTTATAGAGTTGCACCATCATTTCGTTCCAGTTATAAACAAGTTTAATTCGTATAGAATCGCACAAGTCACCTAGCATGAGCTTGTTTGATGTTGGCTCAAGCAGGATTTCCATCTTTACTGTGAATTATATCACTCGGATGTTCTAGAAAAATCACAAGGATAATGTGTAGGACTCTTAATATATATCTTGTTATTCACATTGTGTGACTTAGCAAGCATAATTTTGACAAGTTTCCTAATGAGATTTATAGATGATCTCTTTTGGCTCTAGACTCAATAGTGCACTTTGATTTTAGTGATCATAGGCTAGAGCAGACTGCCACCTTTTCAATATCAACTAACTCAGAGTGAGAAAGTTGATAGAAATGTGTGTAATATCCGTGAGAAAAGAAACAAGAGTCTATTGAGAGACCTTGAGTGGCTAGGGAGGGTTGTGCATACGTAACTCTAAAAGGGTCCAATTTCATCAAATTATTGAATGGAACATCAAAAACATATTAATTTGATTATTACATGAAATCAATATATTACAATAATACTAAAAAATTCAAAGTTTTAAAACATTGAATTATCTAAAAATGCAATAACATTGCACATTAATTGAGGACAAATAATTAACATTCATAATGGAATAAAATAAAAAATATTAAAAAAATAATAAAATAAACATGTAAATAAAAATCAATTTCCCATTCACAGTCAACATAAGCAAACGACAGTTAATGAAAATACAAACAAATAATAAAAAAACATAACTGAATGTATCATAATCTAAACAGTGACCAATATATTAAATTAAAAAAATACATTATTAACAATAAATATGATAAAAAAAAAAAATGTAAATATTATAATATCAAAATTTGAAAATGAGTTTTGAACAACATCGTTTCAGAATGAACAATGAAAAAACAAAGAATACATCAAATCATTACAACATGTATAACAATCATGGCATCTATGTTAGTATAATAAAATTGAAAATATATTAAACAGATGTAACAATCAATTAAATAATAGAATAAAAAATGCTATCTATAAAGAAGCATTAATATTGCTACAAATCAAAAAGATAAATAACCCTAATCAATAATGATTAAATTTAATGAAAAGTCATTAAACAATGATTAGTTATTCATGATCCAAAGTGAAGACAATCAATAAAAAACAAAAAAAAAAACCAAATTGAAAATAAAAAAACAAATTTGAAAAACCAGCATATGATACAAAACAATTCATCCATTTTCAAAATGACCACTGAATCTGAACAAGTAATTGACAAAAATACAATTTAATAATATAATCATAAAAAAATATATTTTTGTTTTTATTGACAATTTATTTTAAAAATACACATTCAAATCTACCATAGTAGCAACATTACCAACACAAGTGAAGAAACAACCAACCCAACCCAACACTCACCCACCATGCAACCCACCCTAAAAATACGCCCAACACCCACTACAATTAGACCGAAAAATCATAACAACCCCAACCAAAACTTACATCCAACAAAAAACTTCTTCATACCACGCCCTCCGGACATCCAAAAAATACACTCATTTGAAAACCACCACCACAAAATTGAACTCCAAATAACTTATAAACAAAAAAATCAAATAAAGAAACCAAAATTATGATTATGCATTCCAAATACATAAAAAACATTAAATAATAAATCAAAAAACAAAAAAAACAAAAATGTACATACGCAATATTATATTGATAAATAAAATATTATTATCATAAAGAAAAAAACCAAAACATTTTATTAAACCCATAATGATGCAAACAAAACATGTAAATCACATATCAATAAAACAATTACAATTACAGAAATAGAAGTCTTTTATATAGGAAGCAATAACCCACATTACAGATATCAAAATTAAATAAACAAAAAAAACCAATAAGAGCCAAAAAAACACAATCAAAAAACCACATAGACAACACTTATCATGCCCATAGGAAAACGTGCACCATGAACTAAACCCAAACAAAAACAAGCCTGCCCTATTGATCAAAAAGCGTAACACATATAATCAAATGTCAAAAAATGATATAAGAAGAATATTGCGCCAATGGGATATAACCAAAAATGAAGTTCCAAGCACTCCAGAAAATACAAAAAGAGCAGTCATCTACAACAAATGGAAAGGTGGGGCGCCAATGCAATAAAAATAAAAATAATATTAATAAAAATACACACGAAGCACCCAGATAAACCCAAAAGTAAAACAATCCAAAAAAACAATCAGCACAGAGTAAAAAGAATATAAAAGACAACAAATGAAATTACTCGAAAAAATGATGAACAAAAATATACACGATGGCAGGGGAGATGGGAGAAAGGGGGCGGGGGGGGGTTTAGGGGAGGGGTGTAGGGGTTTGGGAGGGGGGGGGTTGTTATGGGGTAAGGGGGGGGGTTGTGTGTATTGCGGGGGTTGGCGTTTGCTTAGTTCTCTCTTGTTAGGTTGCAAAATATTGAAAATCTGGAAAGATACCGTCAATAACATAATTCTGTCAGGTACAACAAACACTACGTATTTTTCCCCATGACAAGTTGATAGAAATGCGTGTAATCTCCGTGAGAAATGAAATAGTCTGTTGAGAGACCTTGAGTTGCTAGGGAGGGTTATGCATAGAGTCACTGGGTCCATGACTGTCTTCAATGTCAGAAAACAACTTAGTATTTTTGACAGATTATGTATTGACCTGGTTTCTGCCTAAGTGTATGGAGTGCTTCTCTTACATTTCTTTTTCATTCTTCAACCCCTTCAATGCTTATCGAGACTTCATAACTAACACCTTTTTGGGTTTATTCCAGTGTTAGCTCCATCTTAGTCGGCATTATTCTCGATTCTCACTTTTTCTCCTTTTGTATCATACCTAAGGACTTCTACACTATCTAGTGGATATCCCTCGGTAGATCCCTCTAGTTCTGGATGGATCATGGGATTTGAATACCTATGCCCAACCACCTTATAACTCCATAAATTGAAGTACATGGTCAGTCTTTTGGGTATTCCATCTCAATCAAAACCAAAATCATTGAAAATTTCAATTAAAGTGTTTGATATAAATATCAAAATATTTACACTTTGAAAGTTTTTCATCATCACTAAAAGCACCCCCTTAACATGTGCATCGTAATCGTAGTACATGCTAAGTGTGGAGTGCCTTGAATCCATGTTATACGATCACATTTTAGTACAAATTAGATGCAGTTTTAATCACATTTTCTCTCCTTATACAAAATGTTAATCCTTTGATATTTTGGATATCAATTGATTAAACGTTCAGGGACAAAATGTTACATAATAACAATTAGGAACATTTTAATGCTCCCCCTTAACATTTGAGGGGTATATAAGACAATGCTGAGTACAATAATTTGAAAAGTTTTGAATTCACTAAGAAATTCTTGAAAATTTTGTACTCGAGCACTCCTTAATATCACCATAATGTCTATACTACATATACAGAATATAAAAACAAATTCACAATTTAATTATTCACGAGGATTTGATTTGTAATGATAAGAACACATTTAATATAAATCATATGTCCATTTGCAGCAGCCGAAAGTCACCCTCGTACGGCCTCTCCACCAACAAATTTCTCCAAGTTCAACATTAACCTTCCTGTCTTCATGAGTGTCAATCTGATCCTTTCTCCTTCCAAGCACTCTTCGTCATTGTTTCAACTTTCCTTACCAAGTACGAAAGGACTTTGCTTCAACTTCGAGAGTATGAAACAGATTCAGATACATATTGTATACTTTCAGCTGTGTGAGGTCGGTGGGTTTGTGGTTGAAGTCGTCTAAGCTATCCCCCTAAACAGCAATCCTTGTCTTAGAGTAGAATTCAGAACTACTGGAGACCGCATCAAGCATCTTGAATGTATAAAGCCCAATTATCCAAGAATCATAATTAAATTCAAACCGTAAACACCAAAGTCAATTAAGTCCTCGATGTTCGTATTTCTCCCTTACACGTATAGTGAGATATTAATTGAAACACCAAAGTCACTAAGTCCCGGATGTCACAATATTCCCTCTAAGAAGAACGAAATGAAAACACCTAAGTAACTAAAGTCCTAAATTACTCATTTCTTTACTGCATGAAAACTAAACTAACTTAAAGAATCAACATACTTTATCAAAACCTAGTGTTTACCTCTTTTTTAACAATTCTACTTTCTTTTTAAGATAAGCTTAGAGATTTACAGGTTGGGAAAAACATTAATATGAATCAGAAAGAATTCTTCTCAGAACACAGTTTTAAATACTATTCCTCCTAACACTTCCCCTGGGAACTCAAATGAGCAAACTATACTTGATGAGTTGTCTTATTCCCCTATGAGGTTAGCAATAATGCCACTACGAAAGGAAACAAAGAAGGCCTAAAAATCAAAAGAAGACTAACCATGAAGATAAGTTCAAAATGAAGAGCAATCCTGAATACAATACTCCGTTCCCCCTTGCTGGTTTCGACACCCTCGAATCAGCAAAACTTTGTACGCACACATACTCGAGATCGTGTTTTAAGATTATATAAGATTAGATCTATCATGTGAGAATCAACTTTAAGGCATTTAAAACTATGTAATTATATCCAAACATTCCTAAGTTCTTTTGATACTTATGAAGTGTTGGCAATATTGATTGAGTGTAGTTTAAAGCCTGAACTTACTAAGTCTTAAATTTCAAATAAGTCCTAAAGTTTGAAACAAATGAAATCTAAAGCTTGTGTAGTTAAAATCCATTAACTCTCCTTAAATTCTGATATCCGTCATTATCAAAAACTTTATCTGTTTATTTCATGACTTAATTTGAAAGACCGTTTTAAAAGATTATTTGTTTACATATTCTCCCCCTCAAATGATGACCCGTTTTCTATTTAAAGAGTTGTGGTCATTGTATGAGTGGTCGAATTGTCTTTGAAAATCTTTTTGTGATTACTGAAAATACTAATTCATTATGAAGACAACTTTGTACCAATAACAATAAGATTTCTTTTATTTTGACACATAAGTGCACTGACACGTACATAAGATGGTAATATTAGAATTCACGGGTTGGCGTTGCAAATTAAAGTAAACACAAGCCTTATTGCAGGTCAATTAATTAGACCCTGTGCCCGAGAATAAATTCCCGTGTTAGGAACAACTATCTTATGATGACATGTCTTCCTCAAGATAAAAAGCGGTGTTTTACTATCTGAAATAATAGTAAGGGCCATCTGGCATTATTGAAAACATTTGAACTTTTGCACGAACTTTATTTATGACCCCGTGTCTTTATTGAAAGACATTTCTAGGGACGTAAATATTATCGTTTGAAAAAGACATGCTGTGAAACCTCTTTTTATATTTTTCTGATTTTTTAATTTTCTATTTTGTTTTTATAAAAGTTTTTATAAAAATGAAAAATCTTTTTGGTTTTTCTTGATTTTAAGATATACAAACGATAGATACAGGATATCAGTACAAGGTACCATAACCACAATTCTTCAGCTTTATCTGCCAACCGTTTCAGGGTCTCAGGCGTAAAGCTTCGCATTCCTAGCTTGTCGATCAGAAAATTAATCCTTTCTCTACACAGGGCCTTTGTGAAGATGCCCGCTGGCTGATACTCCGTGTTGACAAAGTAAAGCTCTACTACTCCGTTCTCAACTTGCTCTTTGATAAAATGGAATCTTATATCAATATGCTTCGATCGGGAGTGTTGAACATTGTTGTAGCATAAGGCGATAACGCTTTTATTATCACAGTACATTGGAATTTTGTTGAATCCAAGGCCGTAGTCGGTAAGTTGTGATCTCATCCATAAGATTTGAGCACAACAGCCAGATAGGGCAATGTATTCAGCTTTCGTACTAGATATTGCAGCGCTTTTTTGCCTTTTTGATGACTAGCTTATAAGTTTATCTCCTAAGAACTGCATCCTGCCAGAAGTACTTCGTCTAGTATCTTGGCAACCCGCGTGATCAGCGACTGCATAACCTGTTAGAGCAATAGAAGAATCCTTTGGATACCAGAGTCCCCTATTAACGGTTTCTCTTAGGTATTTAAAGATTCTTTTAATAGCATGAAGGTGCTTTTTGGTAGGCTTTGCCTGATACCGGGCACACATGCATACAACAAACGTTAGGTCTGGTCTACTAGCTGTAAGATACATAAGGGTGTCGACCATTCCACGGTAGTGTGTAGGGTCCACGGGCTTTCCCTTGTGGATCTTCATCTCATTTGGATTTCTCCATCATGGGAGTATCCACGGGGTCACTAGATTCTATACCATACTTCTTTAAAGATTTAAGAGCATATTTTGACTGGTTTATAAAGATGCCTTTAGGATTCTAAAAAATTTGTAATCCAAGAAAGAATGAAAATTTTCCCATCATCGACATTTTAAACTTAGAACACATTATTTTTGAAAATTTGTCACAGAGTTCAGGTGTGGTAGAAGCAAAGATAATGTCATCGGCATAGATTTGTACCATGATGATGTCATTGCCTTGTCTTCTAATGAACAGCGTGGTATCCACGGTACCCTTGGAGAAATCTTGAGTGAGTAGAAAGTTCGACAATAGATCGTACCACGCACACAGAGCTTGTTTCAACCCATAAAGAGCCTTCTTAAGCTTGCATAGATGATTCAGATTGTCTTGATCCACGAACCCATCCGGTTGGCTGACATAAACTTCTTCACGCAGAATACCATTCAGAAATGCCGTCTTCACGTCCATTTGGTAGACGAACATATTCTTGTGAGCGGCAAATGCGAGGAATATTCTGATTACTTCAATTCTAGCCACCGAAGCAAAAGATTCCTCAAAATCAATTCCCTCTTCTTAACGGTAACCATGAGCAACCAATCGAGCCTTGTTCTTTAGAATTCCTCCCAATTCATCAAGTTTCACCTTGTAGATCCATTTTAAAGTAATGACCATCACTTTATCAGGACGAGGAACGAGTTCCCAGACTTCATTAAACACAAAAACTAAACACACCACTCCATGGCTCTTGATACCAATTGTAGAATAATAGTAATCTTTGATTTATACAAGAACTAGAGAGAGTGGGTTGGATGAACTTAGAGAGAGAAAGTAAATGGAAATGGAATGTATATTATGTGTATGGGAAAATGAACAACCAACCACCTCTCTAACGCATGGAGAGGTGCTTATATACTTACAAGGGGTGGATGGGCCTTGGCTTAATGGGCTTATCCATGGGCCTTGGTCTAACTACCTATGTAAGTTTCCAAATATTGCTATACGAGCTATCTACCGATATCTATGAAGTGACCGAGACTTTTCTAGGAATTTCGTATTCCTAACAATAAGTTAGACGAGAACGGTATTGTTTCTCGAAATAAGGCTAGGTTAGTTGCTCAAGGCTACAACCAACAAGAGGGCATCGATTATGATGAAACTTATGCCCCGGTTGCTAGACTTGAATCTATTAGGATATTATTAACCTATGCTTGCGCCTTAGATTTTAAATTGCTAATCATTAGGTGAGAGGGAAGTAAATTGTTGTTAAATAAAATTCAAGAAACAAATAGATTAAGAGTTAAGATACAAGTTGCTAGACAATTTTTATCCCGACCGTTACCTTGATAAAGACACAACTATTTACAACGACTTGATCATAGATAAAAAACAAGAACCTAAGTTGGCGTCCCCGTAACAGTTAACTTCCCAATCATCCCAAAACTTTACATACTCTACAAGGCAAGTGGTGATATCTAACACTTTGTACAATACTTTACATCGTTGATTTTTATAGATTATCACGAATAAATTGAACCAGTAATCGAGTAGATTCCTGTCGGATAGTTGCGAAACGATTATCTTCAAACTTTATTTCTCTCTCTTTTTGTATTTTTCCTTTTTTTCCATAACTGTACTTCAAATCTTGGTGTAGTTTCACCATCTTCACGATCATAATAATTCCGAATAATTCCTTCGGTAGTTCTTCGTCCTTCGGTTTCATCAATAATTGTGACGGTAGTAAAATCACATGAGTTTTGACTATTAATATACATTCCCATTTGCAATGTGTAAATTTCCAACCGCACCAAAGATAGAAAATGACACAAGACTCGGGAAATACAAACTTTACACTTTAAGCAACTAGCAACTATAAATTAAACTTAATCTAACAGGGTAGGTTAAGGTGTAATGGTGTAACGAAACAAATAGTTGGTGTAATTCCTAAAGGATTAGCTCTACGGGTTATTCTAGTGGATCTTCACTCTAAATATGAGAGTGGAAAAGGGTTTAAACGGGAGGTTAACTAACCGGTGTAGTTAGTTAATAAGCAACATGTAAAGGCGATTTGGATGTAATCCTAAAATTTACCAATTTAAACAAGTTACTCCATCTAAATCCATAGTACTCATCACTGTGGTGTCGAGTGATATACCAAGCCAAGTTCTAAAGTCTACAACATCACCGGCACACTCATATTTTGTGGAATTTAGGTAAACTTTTGGAAACCAGAAATAATAAATCCTCACAATATCTAACAAGGGTTATTGTGTGCGGGTTATGCAACATGTAACTTCATAAAAGTATGCTAAAAAATTAATTTTAGCATAATTTAAGCATTTTTGTATGAAAAAAAATAGGACAAGGAAACATTCTATTTCCATCCTCCCACTTGAATTATACAACGTCCTCGTTGTATATATAAAACATTAAATACGGGAAATAAAAAGAATTAGAATGAGAAACTCCCCTGATATTTGCTCGGTAGATTCTCCAAGTTGCGTTTATGAGCAAGATTGTGTGCTGAAAAAGCGTCTGAATCCTAGCACGAATAGCACACACATAGAATTCTACAAAATATGCATTCCACCAACTTCGTCGATATATGAGGTCCTATATAAGAAAAACATGTGCATTCCTATCTTGGTACCTATGGTTAATTTAAACTAAACTAAACAAACTAATTACGGGTCAGTCTGGTGGATACGGCGTACAAGGTTAGCGAAACGCCGTATTCAAAGTATGACAATAATGTTTTTTATAGTGCAATAGAAATAAAGACTGATAACGTCCAGACAATCAATACGCCGTATGGTATGGAGCGGATACGTCGTATTGATGTCTGGGAAGACAGACTCGATAACAAAATTAAATAACAATCTGGGTTGTCTCTCAGGAAGCACTTTTGTTTATGTTGAAGTCTTTAAGTTAGACTTTTCTTCAGCTTCTCTTCATTTAGCTCTAGTCACCATCCATCCTTCGTCCATAATCTGAAAGATTTCTTGGTAAGCTCGGCATGCCTCTTTTCTTGTAACAGTAAGATCGTCGTATTCGTCATCTTTTACAGCAACATACTCTTCATCATCATTGAATGAATATTTGATCATCATATATCTCCTTGTATTGCGCACCAGTAGCTCATGAAATTCACATAATTCTTTACTCTTATTATGTTCATGATTTATCTCATAAGCATCATCGTAGTTTGTATAAGTATTCCATCGTCTCTTTTGTTCGTAACGTGACTCATCATCATCTTCTTTGATAAATCCTTCCATGATAGCTTTGTTTCTTAAAGCCTCATCTTTAAGTTCACTATCTTCTAAAGGTTTGTACCATTCATAATCCTGATAATGGAGTTGGTTTTCAATAATGTAAGTTCCAGGTAAATTTCCTCCATTACAGTATCCATCATTTTTCCAACTACATGTTGGCCATTCCAAACACCCACTCTTATAGTTGAAAGGCTTGCAAGTATGTTTAACTGGTGTGGGTTTGGTCCAAACTCTGGTGTTAGTCCATGGCTTCTCATCGACCCATGGTACGTCCTTGTTCCATTCATAGATCCAATCATTCTTGTAATCTTCATAGGTCTTGAATCCCTCAATGTCCTTAGTAAGTAAGTCTGGATCGATTTGCAAAAGATAGTTAAATTCATTAAATGCCTTGCACATAGGTGTTTCAAAATTAAATAGATTAGTGTCGATCCTAAAGACTTCAGCAACTTCATCCATATCATCAGAAGATTCTTCATCTGTGAGCTCAACCTCATCATCTCCTCTGATCCAGTAAATCCATAATGCTTTCATAGTATAATGATCCATTGTCTTGTAGTTGAAAATTTTTGATCCCAACCATTCAGTAAATGCAACATCAGACGGATCATATCCCATGTCATCATCAGCTTCATGCTCCGAATCATCATCCATTTTCGAGTCACATGGGATGTTAGCAACTTCAACTTCATATGTGAATAAATCATCATCCATTCCGCTTAATCGACTGACTTCATTGTTGAAAACTTCAAGTGGTGTATCGCAAGTGAGCAAAACATCTTCGACCTTAACATCCTTAATTTTCTCGAACTCTCCTTTGATAACCTTTGTCATTCTTACTGAAAAATACCCAGAAAATTATCAGTAGAACCAGCGGGAGAAAGGTATTAAAAAAAAACCCATGTAAACCTATTGTATAATCTATGACAACATAGGCGATACTATTTTTCTTCTACAGGCTTTTACAAATGTTGGAACAAACAAGTCCATATGCAGAACAAATTTAAGGAGACTGATTGAGTCTCTGTTTTTGACTTACTACGAGGCTATGTGCTGCGTTACCTTTGACAAGCCACACATGTTTGTTCATTTTTCAAAAAGTTTGGAAGGTAACTCTTACAAGATTACCTTAATTAATTACTCATAGTTTTAAATTTATGACCTAGCCTTCTATGCCAAAGTTTAGATTCATCAGATGTGGCTTTTGCAAAAAGGCAAGTTAAACCTCCTTTAGGAACTATGTTCTTTAAATCAACACTATACATATTGTTCTTTCTAAGAACTCTAAGTAAAACTTGACTTTCATCAATTAAGTTAAAATTTGAAGATAAAACAATACATTCAGTGTCATTAAAAAGAACACTATTCTTTTTATCACACATTTGTAAGACACTAAAGAGAATAAACTTTAACTCTCTCACAAAATACACATTTTCAAAATCTAGATTACCAGTTTTAATGGTACCTTTTCCTATGATTTTTCCTTCTTTGGGGTTCCCTCCAAAAGCAATATATCCTCCATCTATCTCTTCATAGTCTATAAGATAGGACATGTTCCCTGTTATATGCCTTGAGCATCCACTATCAATCACTCCTTGATCCTGTAAATCCATTTGTGGATTGCCCGGCACATTAGGTAAGAAAATCAGTTTCTTTTGGGGACCCAAGCCATCACTGACATGGATCTTCCTTGTTCATCAATATAATCAAACTTTTTTAGGGTGATTCATGCACTGTTGTGTTTAGAAACATGGTCTAAAACTTTAGTCTTTGGTTTCTAAACCCAACAAGCTGAGGCCTTAACAGCATTAACATTATTTCCCTTAATAGTATTAACCCTTTGATTAATATTACTGTTTATAAATATTGTGTTCTTATGAATGGGCCTCTTAACAGTTAAATGTGCTGTTTTAGAAAGATGTGACATTGGTCTAGCAGCATTCACTGTTGTTTTTGAGTGAGCAACATTAATTGATACTAAGCCAGACTTCATTAGTACTACTCTTAGAACCATGTTCTTTTTAGCACAGGGGTGAGTCTTTTTAGCAAAGTTTTGATGATTCACCCTTTGAGCATTGTTCCAAACAGGTTTTACCATCCTTTGATTTTGAAACTGTTTTTGAAGGTAATTGCAATCAACTTGCAAATGATCAAAGCTTCCACACACATTAACTTGAGCTACTTCCTCAACAACACTAACTTCATTATTTACTTCTTTATCAGCAACAAACACCTCTTCACCATTTAAAGCATCCACATCAAACATTTCTTTGTCAGCATCATCTTGGACACTAACCAAGGTAATATCATCATCTGCATCAATAGCATTAATCCTCCCCTGTTTGGAAGCATCCTCCTGGTGATTATGAAGCTTTTAATGGAGAAACTTGATGATTTTGGAGATAAATATCAAGTTTAGGGGAGGATTATTGGGATTAAAAGCCTTCTTAATGCTGCTAGTATTACTGCTGCTCATATCACAGTTAGTACTGCTAGTGTAAAGTTACTACTGCTAGTGCATATTAGTGCTGCTCGGAGACTTAGAAGAAAAACTGCTAAGTAGTTACTACTGCTGGTATAAAAGTTACTACTATTAGTACAAAGTTAATGCTACTAAAGGAGTTAATGCTGCTAGTGAAGAAGTTAGTACTGCTGAGTTAGTTAGTACTGCTTATGTGATTTATAGGAGTTATTTGTGTAAAAGATATGTATAACTTATTTGTTTAAAAGATTTGATACACTTAGGAAAGTATTGTAAGCCGTTTAAGACTCCTTGGTGTATAAAAGGAGGTTCTAGGGCATAGAGTTTGATATGAGTCACTCATAGAATTATCATTGCTTCAAGGTCTTTGTAACCATAATACTTTGAGATTATTCGTATTATTTGCTTAATAATATTGGAGCTTTTATGTTTTGTTGAATTATATGTTCATTGTGTTTACTATTTCATTGATAATTCTTCTTAATATTAAAGATTAGATTCCGCATAATCTTTAATACATTCAAACAAAGTTTCTACTATAGTTGTGTTAGATTTATCTAATATAACTAATCCTTATACAAGCTTAAGGAATTCGATCAATTAAAGTGGGATCAACACTACTACACTATATACGACTGAGTTCTCTGCCCGTTAGTGCGTGTATCGGTAATCGGGTTTTATAAATTTAAAACTTGGTAAAAATATATTCAAAACATTTACGCATCAATGATGTGCAGGAACAATTCACAAGATGAAAATGGAAGACAAAGATGGTTGAACCTGGAACTGCAACCCTAAGATTGCATTCTTCTAAGCAATTCAGATGATGGGTAACGACACATGTAAAATTCCTCCTACATGTAACCCAAATTTAAAAGAATGCAATGGAGGAGATTCAATATATGGAATAGATAATCAATGAGTCTTGAAACAATGGTACTGTTATCATGATAATGAGAGACGAGACATCAAGGGAAAGGAAATGTTGTTTTCTAATTTTCTTCAGATAAGGTACGGGAATAGCAAAATAGATTACACGACCAGGGCAAGGAGGTACGACGAGTGGTTTGCTGAAAAAATAATAAACACCGAAGTTATGAAAGCAGCTCGATGCCATACCTAGGAAACTATAACATAGCTCCTAGGGAGATTACTGATCTGAAGAATCTAAGTTTGAGCATAAAATCATATTTCCCCAATTCTTCACAGGAAAACCATAATAAACCTCGACCACCAGATTATTCATTCAAGGAATGGTTAAAGGTTAAGATCAGGCATACGAATGTTAATAAATCTGTAAAGAATGAGGTGCTCAACGAATGGATCCTTGATAGTTTTGCTGTAGAATCAAGTTCTTCAGGGATAAGTAATGACCCATATTCAAGGGATTTATAAGAATACAAATCAGTGTTTGATAACAAGATTACATAGTTGGCAAATGAGTACGAGTTAAGGATAGGAAAAAAGGGGTACATGCTGGATGACATATAGGAAAAAGGTGAACAAGTCATGGGGGGACAATATATTTGTGGCACGACCAAGGATTTGAAGAAAAAGAACGATGTGAAATTGGTTTAGATGAATAGTACTATGATCCTCCTTAATTGAGTGTAGAAACGTTTGATGTAAAATGTTTCTCATTTAAGAATGAGAAGAGTTTTGTCTATGTCACAAAGATGTTAGACGATGATCTGCCATTAGGATGAGTAAATGGGTCAAGGTTTAAGGGAATGATCAGGAAGGAAATAGACACCACTGTAAGTGTCCAAAGAGAAACGTAGACCCGACTTAAGTCTAACTTAAAGACTCAATAATAAACAAAAGTGTTTCTCAGGAGACAACCCACCTTCTATCCTTTTTAGTTTGTTTCATTTTTCTTTGTTTTCTGCATTTAGTTTAGTTTTGTGTGGTCTCTACTATTTTTGCATGTTACTACAGCAATGGGGAAAGAAAACAACATCGCCTCGGGTCACAAATAAGTGAAATGTTATATTACAAGCATTAACTATGACGTAGCTGGGTAACAGAGCTACACCATAGCTAAGATTTAGATTTTTTAATTTTTGCCTATTTCACTTAGCTACAGCGTAGCCAGTACTATGGAGCTACGTCGTAGTTCCCTGTTGTAGCTAAACCTTTTCAAAAATTGGTTTCGAACTTTCACAAAACTTTGTACATATATTAAATGAACTTTGTGATTGTGTTCCCTGTAAACCCTTACGAGACTTCGCTCATCCACTCGGGACACCAAGTGGTTTAAAAGGCTCGCTGCATATGCTAAATGCAACCGTGATTCCTATGAAAGTAAGTTAGGTTTTTCATTTCTTGTATTTCATTTATTGTTTTTATGTATAATGCACGCGTTTGTTAAGTTAATCTAGTGATTTGAATATTGCTCATGGATCTCAAGGCGGGACACTTCTCAAGAACGTGTATCTTTGATCATTCCGAGCAATACTCAGGGGAGTCTTTCCATTTTAATCTAGTCTTTCCTTTAAGTTTTTATCATTTCATGTACAATAGGGACATTTTACATTTGAAGTGGAGGGATGGGAGTATAATTTCCTTTTGACTACTATTTGCCTTCGATTTTCTAGTTTGTTTTGAAAAATGATGCCATTTTTTTTAAAACAAATTGACATGTTTTTCTCTACCAAAACTAGAATAGATCTATGCTAAG
Organism: Tanacetum coccineum; assembly: GCA_026074375.1. NCBI lineage: Eukaryota > Viridiplantae > Streptophyta > Magnoliopsida > Asterales > Asteraceae > Tanacetum > Tanacetum coccineum. The sequence goes on along the minus strand of BQNB010032409.1, from coordinate 9,710 downwards.
CACAATTACTCTATTATTTCATTGGTGAGGATTGTTTAATATTTCATTTTCCTAATATTTCATCATCCACCAAAATTGAGTGTGCCGGTAGTATTGTAGACTTTTGAACTTGGCATGTACATCATTGCAAGACCATAGACGAGTATTGTGTTAGGATTTCTTAATACAATTGGTTTAGATAGTTTGAGAAGGAAACATTTTAGGATTTTTACCCAAATAGCCCAAATGTGTTAATCTGTGTGCGTTTATCGACTTGTCACACTGATTTGTCGACCTCCTATGAAAAACCCATTATTGCACTCATTTTTAGTGCAAGTACCTTAGAAACACCAATATGAGCCTTTCCTTCATTTCTTAACCCATTGCTTATGTTTCGTTACACCTTTTGCCTTAGCCTACCGTGTAGTTTGTAGTCCATATTCAGGGAGTTGCTGGTTGCTTAAGTCTGTGAGTTTTAATGAAAGGGTTTGGGAATTGCACTTTCATGGAAGACCTATTATATTGATCGAGGAAGATCCCCCGATTATCATATTCACTTTCGATGTAGTTTATCTCAAGTGGGGGGATGTTTATATTTATGTTTATTTATTCATATATTACCCATGCTACAAAATTCACATTATTAAAAAATGTGTGTTTAAATTTGAAATTATGTAGCATGTTGGCTTTATTAGTGTTGGTTATGTTATAAAACCAACTTATTCATTATGTTTCATCATCACCTCGTATGTAGTTCGAGGATGATTTAGAGTTGGTACGTTTATAAACCAACTAGGATTTGAAGATTGAGTTAGTGTGCATATTGTCTTGACATTTATTATGGAATGATCCAACATCTACATGCACTAACTCATTATTGTAAATGGATCATTTTCTTGCGCTTGGAAGTTTAAGCTTATAGATGGATAGTAGCTAGTGGTGGGGTGATTGTAGACTAGGACTATCTGTTTTTATTTTTATTTTTTTAAATGTGTACCCCATGTCTTATCCCTACCTTAGTCATTCTTGGTTTTAGCCTTTAGCTTGTTTGAGTTAAGGAAAGAGCAATCATAGATGTCTCGTTCATGGATTTGGACGAGCATGTGTGGTTTTGTCTCCTTTTCTGGAACATTAGTATCAGTTATTATCATTTTAATGATTCACCCCGTGTAAGCCTTATTGTTATGTTTCCCCCTTGTTGCCTTTAATGATAACATCAAATACTTTATACTTTTTAATATCAAAATCCCTTGTAAAATACTCATAAGAGTTACATTTATGTTAAAATATGTACTTAATTGCTTCCTATTTCATTTTTAGGAAAATATGAGCTTTGAAGTGGAAAGGAGCAGAAATGGAAGGGTGCAAGGTGAAAAATGCAAAAAGAAGGTTTCCCAAGAATAAACTACGGCATAGATGACACATAAGGGTTACGCCGTAGGCATGGCTAAGATAATTTTGGAAGCCAAATCAAGACCAAATACAGCGTAGCTGGCTTGTAGGGGCCTATGTCGTAAGCCAGTGTGAAGACTTGCCATTTTCAAGGTCTCCTTACGTCGTAGCTCAACACAATAGCTACGCATAGATAATGAAGATTCATACGAATATATGGTGCATTATGAAAACTAGATGTTGTAGCTCAATCTTATGGCTATGTCGTAGCTAAGACGAATCTATAAATACAAGGCCCAAACTCTGCCATTCAACACACATTGGAGACAAGAGTGAGAGAAGACGATTAGGGCTACATTATGAGTCATTTTCTAGCTATTTTCACCACCATTCCAAGGGAGAATTAGCTTTAACGTTATTTGTATTTATTCATCATAAAATAAAGGTTTTTTTTTTTTTGTTTAAAAGAATATTTAATGCTTAATCAATCAATGGCTATTTTTATTAAATTCTTTGCATACTTTAGCATGAGTGGCTAAACACCTTGAGTGCCTAGATGTGTATTTATTATTGTAATTATGTTTGTTTCCTTTGTTTTATTATCGTTTATTTAGGATATCTTGTATGCCTGTTGTCTAATCCCCGCATTTTGGTAGTGTTGAGGCTAGTGTAGATCTCTTAGGCTATTTAATAGACTAACTAAGTCAAAAGGTAGTTTATTCAGATACTAGGAATAGGGTTGCATCTATTCTTAGTGTAAGGGATTGACGTATTACCGCCTGTATTAGAGTAGGTACTTATAATCCTTCTAGGAGGACTTTGTGTCAAATAGTGGGAAATTCGACACTTATACAGGTCTTTAGGATAGTTGGGGGCTTAATCACTATGAACTAGATTCCCGACCACTGTGGGCAACGGGGTTGTGATCATTTTATAAACTAGGTTGCGACAACAAATTGAATTTAGTGATATTATAGCCACTTAAATAAACAAGTATTTAGACACAGCACTAGGAAACATCATAAGCACAATAGTAGAGAAATAACTAGGCTAGTACATTTCTCCTTCTTGAATTAATCTCCAATGTCTTTTTTCTGCATTTATTTACTATCATTTCTCAAATCATTTCAAGAACTGTTTTTTAGTTCAAATTAATAACTTACACTTAGCTCTTAGGACCGATCTTAAGATTTACACAATCTGCACTACACATGTTCGGGTTCTCTGCCCGATAGTGCAATTTGTTAAGCCGTAGGTAAACGAGTTTTAAAAATTTAAACCTTGGTAATTGCAAACAAAACACGCATCAATAGCTAAGCCCCTTGCACTTTTAGTTTGTAAACATAGACTTTTTTTAATGACACTTAATGCAATTTGCAGTGATTGAATGTGCTTTTTGTTCCATTATATTGTTTTAGGCTCATAGTTGTTATAGTTGCTTTCATTAAGGGCTTTGATGAAGAAAAATAGAAATGAAAACATCAAAAAACTTGTGATAAGTAAAGAGTTTTACATTCCCTTGGGCTACTCTATTTTACACGTAATATTTCAGAGTTTAACTCCATTCCAGGTCCTCCTTATGACTCCTCCTCCTAGTGTTGATAGAGTCTAGGCTTTGGTCCCATCAGCTTCAATTACTTTGTAGGGCTTCCCATGTTAGACCCATTTTACTAGTGTATTCGACCTTGATCACGTTGTTAAGTCGTAGGACATACTATCCGGATTGGTACACGAGCGCCTTACTTATTTGTTATATAATTTTTTTGTGTTTTCTTTTTGTATGTTGCTTCTCGTATGGCTTGCCACTTCCCTTTCGTTCTTCTAAATGATCTAAGTTTATTCTTAGGTATTTTCGTTCTGTGTTTAAGGTGTATTTTTTTCGTTATTTTTGTTTGATACACTACTTCGATCTGGTAATACAGCCTCCCAATAAAGTTCTAAGGTTAATGACTGTAGGACGAGGTTTCTCCAGTTATTACTTAGTTTAGACTGGTTCTATGAGCCAATAGACTTGTGCTAATTCGTCTACTCATACTTCATTGTGCTTTTATGAGCCTCTTTTCATTCCTTAAACTATTTCTTTGTTTTATAACTTCTGCAATCTGTTCCTTAAGGGTGTATACCAATTGTCAATTGCTTGCTTAATCTTAGTCTTCGCGAAATTAAGGGAATACTCTTTCTTCAAACTATTTGCCATTGTCTGAGACTATCATTTATGTGACTCCATACTTGCATACTATATGCTCCCATACGAACATTTCCACATGCTTCCCAGTTATGTTGGCCAATGGTTTTACTTCCACCCATTTTGTGAAGTATTCTATTGCCAACGATTAAATTTGACCTTTCTTGGAGCCTTTGGTAGTGGGCCCACTATGTCAATGCCCCATTGTATGAATGGCCAAGCTTTAGTGACCAAGGTCATATCTTGTTTTCGTAGCCTAGAGACCGAAGAGTGTACGTGGTATGCATCACATTTTTGAATGACTCGCCTTTCCGCAGCATCACTAATTTTGCAATAAAAGCTAGTAGTATCCCAATGTTCTTATCCTTGTCATTATTGTCTTAGGCCGGCATGTAGCCCACACTATCCTTCGTAGATTTCTTGAATTACGTTTGTAGCTTGATTTGGTTCAACGCATCTTAACCATGGGGTGAGTAAGGACCTTCTATATAGTATGTCATCAATGATCTGATAGTTCGGAGCCTTGACTCTTATGTTTCCGCTGACTTTTTATGGTTGGGAGAAATTCCGCTTTATAGTTACTCCATGATTGTTGTCATCTAATTATCTTCTTCCTCTGTTACAACGTTGGCGATTTTCTTTTCATAGATATGATTTGTTTGCTAATTTTTCAACCAAGACTTTCTTTGTTAGGTGTGCGAACGTTAGTGAGGCTAGCAGGCTTAAAGCATCAGCCTTCTTGTTCTGATTTCTACTTATGTATTCGACTTTGAATTTCCAGAAGATTTTTGGCAATTCCATAGTATTTCGTAGTCATTAATTTTGTGTGATGGGTTTTAGAGCCTCGTAGGATCCATTAACCTGATTGGCTACTAGTTAGGAGTCTATGAGCACCGTTATTTCTTCTATCATTATTTCGTTTGCTATTCTGAGCCCTACGATCACGGCCTCGTATTCTGTCTCATTATTTGATGCTTTAAATTCAAACTTCAGAGCATTTGTGACTTCAACGCCTTCTGGGTTGACCAGCATTAGTCCAGCCCTGAAGCCATCATAACTTGAGCCTCCATCGATATATAGCTTCCATCTTGAACTCCTTGTCTTTTCTTGCTTCTCTTTAATATCTTGGAACTCTTCTTCCTCTTCTCCTTCTTGAGTTGCTGCTAAGAAGTTTGCGAGGATTTGTGCTTTAATTGTATTTCTTAGCTTATATTCTATTTCATGTTCTCTGAGTTCGATAGCCCATCTGGCTACCCTCCCCGAATTTTCAGGCTTCATCAACATGAATCTTATGGGCTTAGTTGTGAGGACCGTGACCTTGTGTCCCTAGAAATATCTTTTTAGCCTCCTTACTGTGTGGATTAGCGCAAACACTAGTTTTACCATCCTAGGATAATTCAGTTATGCTCATTGGAGTACCCTGTTGACGAAATATATAGGCCTTTGGTCTCTTCCTCTTTCTGCTATCAGAACCGTGCTTACACATTCTTTCGAGGCTACTAGGTACATGACCAAGTTTTCTCTTGGCTTTAGTTCCACCAGTATTGGGAGCCTTTCTATGTAGCTTTTCATTTCTTTAAAGGCTTTTCTTACTACTGTGGCCCATACGAAGTATTTTTACACCATGCATCTCTTGAGCATTTTGGATAAGGACAAGGCCTTCTCTGCGCCTTTTGACAAAAACCTATTTAAACGTGCGAGTTTTCCATTTTGGCTTTGCACTTCTTTGATTGTTTGGTTGTTTTAAGTTAGCTAGCGCTTGTATCTTTGAAGGGTTGGCTTTAATTCCTTGTTTTGACACTATGTGTCCCAAAATTAGCCCTCATCCATCCTAAAAGAGCATTTTTTGGGTTGAGTTTCATGTTTATTAATCAGAGTCTAGTGAATGTCTCTTGAATGTCTAGTAGCATATCTTCTTCATCTATACTTTTTATCACCATATCGTCCACATAAGCTTCCATATTTCTTTTGATTTGGCTTGCGAAGACTTTGTCGATCAATCTTTGATAGGTAACTCCTGCATTTTTAGTCTAAATGGCATTTTCTTATAGAAGAAGACTCCCTTCGGAGTATGAAATGTTGTTTTGTGCTCGTACTCGCTTGCCATTTTTATGAGGAGGTAGCCTTTGTAGGCATCCAGAAAACATTTAACTCTAAAGTCTGATAGAGAGTCTACTTTCCAATCGATGTCTAGTAAGGAGAAGTAGTCTTTTGGACATGCCCTATTGATATTTTTGAAGTCAACACATATCCTCCATGCTACGTCTGACTTTTTTTAGCAGAACTGGCTTAGCCATCCACGTTTGTTATCTTGTTTCTCAAAGGATTCTGACTTTCACAAGTTCTTCTGCTTCCTTGGAGGCTGCAGCACTACGCTTTGGGGCCATACCTCATTTCTTTTGTTGTACAAGAGTCATTTTTTGTCTTCGTTTGGGTTGTGCTCTATGACCGCCATTTTTTCCTAGATATTTATTATTCTTGGGATCCCTATCATATCGAAATATTTTCATACAAACACATCCACGTTGTCTTTTAGTAGTTTTATCAATTTCTTTTTGAATTGTTTCAGAAGCCGTCTTCTTATTGATATTGTTTGCTTGAGATATTTTGGGTTAATTATCACTCTTTCTTCAGAGTTTTCACATTCAGAGATTACGAGTGGACTTTCATAGGGTGTTTTCCTTAGTCTCTTTACTTGTTCGTATCTTTTTATGTCTTGATATTCAGACATTATGACCCTTGGACCTAATTCTGACTGGTATAACACCGCGGAATGTATCGTAGAATTAATCATGCCTAATTCTTCGAGGTTCGTTCTTCCCAAAATCATGTTTTGCCGAGAATGAGAGCATATGATCAGGAACGCGGTTTGTTCGCTCCTATGGCGTAATGCTTCTCCCACTATCATTCTAAGGCTTATTTCTCCTAGCGGGTTTACTTGTTCGCCAAAGAACCCTGAGAGGGTAGTGTACATACACATCCTTCCTTCTTTCCCTAACCTCCCTTTGGAGTCTTAGAAAACATTGCTCATATATGATGTTTCAGGCCGCTCCGCCATCCAAGAGAACTCTTCCTACGCGCCTTTCGTACACTAGGACACTTATTAAAATTAGATCGACGAATGAAAATCTATTACAAAGTAGGGGAAATATCATTTCTT